>ML976680.1:386685-533874 GCA_010015655.1 Bimuria novae-zelandiae CBS 107.79
GCCAAGGGTTCTCGTGTCGACGAGCGATTGTTCCTGTTACATATTTAGCCTTTGCAACGAGCTAAAAGGTCTTCCTAATTAATAGTAAAAAGTACTAGTCCGTCTTTAAAATAGCGTTTAGGGATTAATACTTAATATAGAAGCATAGTCCTCTACTAGGTTTTTTAGTAAATAATACTAGGGTAGTAGCGCTGGACTTACTTACCTAAATAAAATTTTTATTTAAATATTTAGTAAGCTTATTTTAAAGGACGAGCAACTCCTTGCGAGACATATTAAATAAAGGGCTATAAGGGATTTTTAGTGTCTTGTTATCTTTTTCCCTAAGAGGGATAAAAAGATCTACTCTAGGTCTACGGTGTCGGAGGGGCTTGTTAACTTGTTTCCTATAAAAGATACGCTATACGTCTTTAAAAGCTTTAAGTAATAACTTTTATAGGTTTACCTTTACCTTGCGGGTTAACGCCTTTTATGTATTCTTTATTAATATAAAAAATACCTTACCTCTGTCTTTTAGGCGTTAATTACGTTAATTTAGAGCTATAAAGGCTATAGCTAATACCTCTTAAAGCTTTATTAATAGTTTTTTACCTTCTTATTTACGGATGCGGGTGCCTAAACTTCTAATTTAAATTAATTTCTTTACTAGGGCTAGTTTAACCCTATTTTTCTTTATCTAGGTTAGGCTAAGGATTAGATCGTACGATCCGTCGTCGGGTAAGACATATAGTTATATTAGTTTTATATAGCTATTAATATTTATTTCTAATTAGACTACTTCCCGTATAAAGAGTTGCATGCCTCTAATACTAATAACTTTATATAAATAGGATAGGTTCTTGCGCTATAGGTAGGCTTTTATTATAAGTTTTTTTTAATATAAATTTAAAAGTTAAATAATCTCAATTAATTATAATTAATATAAATATAATGTGATAAATACGTAAGTATACTATTACTAGTGTTAAATCTAGCTATAGCCTTTAAAGTTATAAAAACTTATCGTTTACCCTTTTCCTACTTTTACCTCCTAGCAGTAGCTATTACTAAGAGGATTTAGTTTTCTAAATTAGTAAAGGCTATATTAAACTCTTTATTAAAAGATTCTTTAGTAGCAGATATAGCGGCGTAAACTTATACTACTTCGCGCGATATCCTATATCTCTATAATAAAAATAGGAACTATTCTTTTTACGGGTTTCTATTACCTCGCGCGACACCTACGTGGCTTGTTTCTAGGTGTTGCTAGACCTGTGTCCTATAGCTCTATCTATTACTAAGTATCTTTTATCTTGGCTTCGTCGGCCGGACATCCTTCTAGGGTTAGCTTAGGTGGGTTCCTAATCTATCTCGTCTAGCGCCACGTTTTTAGTAGAAAACTTTAGTAATTATAATATATTTTAGAAAAATATTTCTTTAACCTTATTAACTCTATTTTAGACCCCTTACAGGTTCTAATTATTATCTATATTTACTATAATTATTTAGTCCTATAAGTCCTTGTAGAAGCTTTAAAAATATAAGTTTTTTAAAATCTTTTAACTATACTCCTTACCTTCTATAGCGTAGTTAATAAAGTTAAAATTAAAGTCACGACGCTTCTAGTTCTTTTATTATATTATAAGTAAGTAGTTACGGGCGATTTCCTTCTCTAGGTAATTATAAATGTTATAGTCTAGTAGCTCTTAAAGGTTAGCTTTAGTGTATTCTAAGTAGTAGTTTAAGTATATAATTCCTACTATTGCTACACGTCCTATTAATTAACTAATAATATATTTAGGTATATTTCTATGGTAGTCCCTATCTTCTAAGAGCTTATATTATATTACTATTTTAAAGTAGTAGTAATCCTTTCATTTACTATTAAAGTAGGCTAAGTTAAGAATCATAGGATAGCGGCTTCTTTCTTAGTTTAAAATTAGCTCTATTATTAATTTCTTTAGTAGCTTTATTTATTAGTTTACTTTTAATAGATAATTTACACCTTTTATTTCTTAAAAGTATTATTATATGATTAGGAGTTCTTAGCGCTTTCTTACTATTTCTTTAATTAGTCCTCTTACTTTTTATAGTAGAGTTTAAAGGGTATTTTAAAGGCTAACGAGTACTTTAATCTTGCTTAAGAATTATTATATTTTAATCTTATTAACTCCTAATGCCTAGAGTTTAGTTATAAATAGGGAGGCTATCCTTTTATTTCCCCAGCTATTACTTTTTTTATAAGCTAATAGCTTACTACGCATAATTATTCGCGTTAAAACGTAGACTTTTAATAAAAGTTCTTATTCTTATTTTTATAACTTTTTTATTTAGTAAAGATAGTCTTGCTAGCGTTAAGTATCTATAAGGACTTTTTTTTAATTACTTACTAAGGAGGGTTCTATCTCCTCGTAGGTCTAGGCGTTACCTTTATAGTATTTATCTATATAAGTCCTTTAACTTCGTGTGCTACTTTATAGCTTTAGTTTACAATTATATTTAAAATCTACTTATCCCGCGATGGGTAGAAGTAATTAAATTTAATATAAGGAACTAAGTACTTAAGGAGCTAAAAGTGCTAAGAAAATACTTATAAATTTAATAGAACGTCTAAAGTTAAGCTTTAGGAGTTAAACTTATATATTTAGGGTTCGCATAACAAAGGATTAAGGATCCGAGGCAATAACTAGACGTAGCCTATTACACTAACATGTCTTTACCATCGCGGAGATAGGAGACAATAAAGCTTTTATTAGATACGAATAGCTAAAATACCATAATCTAGAGATAGATTAGCGTAAGAGAATAATCTTATCCAAAAAAATGCTAAAAATAGCTTAAGACAAGCCCTAGCAAAAAGATACCCTCTAGGAACCTTAGGCAAAAAAGAAAAACTAAATATTTATAATATAAAAAGGATTATTAAGCGACACCTAGATTAGGTGCGCTATATATAGGTATAGTCTATTTAGGTAGATGACGAAAGCCCTAGTCTACAAAAAAAATACGGAATTTACAGACTTATTTAAGGAATATAATAAGATAGTCTTACCTAAATACTAAAAGTAAGATTACGAGATACTACTAGTAAAATGAGCTAAGCTATAGCTAGAGCGCCTACGGCCCCTTATATAAGAATAAAAATAGGAGTTAAAAGAGCTACTAGAGAAGAATTTCCGCTTAGGAAAATAAAAACCTAGTTAGAGTTTTGCGGAATTCCCTATACTCTTTATACTTCAAAAAGACAGCTAGCTTCGACTCTATATAGATTATAGATAGTTAAATGCCCTAATATTTAAAAACAAATACCTGTTACCCCTAATTATGGAGCTTATAGATCGACTCTAAGGAGCTAAGTAGTTTACAAAATTTAATATTTAGGACAGATTCTATAGGATATAAATAATAAAGGGACACGAATAGAAGACTGACTTTCGTACTTAATATAGTCTTTTTAAGTATATAGTTGTGCTAATAGGTTTAACGAACACCCTAGCAACATTTTAGGAACTTATAAACTAAGTTTTATATAAGTACTTAGATATATTTGTTACAGCATACCTAAATAATAGATTAATATATTTAAGTAGTTCCTTAGACAAACATAAGGAACACGTTTAAAAGGTGTTTAAAAAATTATAAGAATATCAATTACTCCTACACCCTAAGAAGTATAAGTTTTATATTACTAAAATAGAATTCTTAGGATTTATTATATTCTAAGAAGGTATTAAAATAGACCCGAAGAAGATCGCGATAATAAAAGAATAATTACTACTCAAATTAGCAAAAAAAATTTAGTCTTTCTTAAGCTCTACTAACTTTTATTATAAATTTATTAAGAACTACTCTAAGATAATCGCTCTATTAATAGAACTTATAAAAACTAGCAAATAGCAACTACTATAGAAAATAGAAAAGGAAGTCTTTAAAAAACTAAATCACTTATTTATAATAGCGCTACTACTATAAATATATAACTTAGAGCGGCAGTATCGCATATACACCAACGCATTAGATTACGCGCTGGGAGCCATACTCCTATAAGAATATAATAATAAGAAATAGAGACTAGTGTTCTACTATTTTAGAAAGCTCTTAGGAGTAAAGCTTAATTATAAGATCTATAATAAAAAACTCCTAGTAATTATTAACTACTTCGAGTAATAAGAAGCGTAGTTTAAAGGAGTAAGATACTAGGTAGAAGTATTCTTAGACTACTTAAACCTTACGCGCTTCACGATAATAAAAAAACTAAACTATAAATAAGCTAAATAGTTAAAATAGTTAGTAAAATAGCTAATAAAGTAGCAGACTCTCTTAGTAGATAATTAGACCTTATAGAAAAAGCAAGCAACTTTAACTATAATATAGTCCTTACTAAGAATAGTAATAGAACGTTACGCTATAATAAAACGTAACTCGCGCTAATATTAGAAGTATAACACGTAGATTTTATTTATTATAAACTATCTGTAAAAGACTTTTAGGATTATAGCTAACTTAAGGATAAAAATTAACAAGTATATAATTTTTATAAGGCTATAAGATTAATAGTACGAGTGTCGGTTGACCGGGGTTCATGAACGATGTACGCCCGAAGGCGTACACAAAGGGTTGAGCAGACACGTAGATTGGTTCTGTAATGGTTGCTACCTCTCATCTCAGCTGAGATGAGAGGTTATAACCTCCTGCCAAGCCCTGCACGGATGTCACATGAGGTAAGCTCATGTGACTCCGCACAAGGCTAGGAATCTACGTACGGACAACGAGACTATTAAAATAGAATATAAATTAGCAAGCAGGTCGTCCCGCTACTAATTAAGAAATTATATAAACATAAGGACTAGGGACACCTAGGAATCGCCAAAATAACGCGTAGAATTACGAATAAATATGCTATCCTAAGGCTACGCTAGGCGGTATAGAAGGCGTTAGATAACTATTTAGCCTATTACAAGAATAAGCCTAAAAGATATAAGTCCTAGAGCCTTTTACAATTATTATAGCCATCCCTAATACTATAGTTAAGCGTAACTGTAGATTTTATTATAAAATTCCTAGTATTATTAGAACCAGGAAATAAAGAACCCTATAACTCTATTTTAGTTATAGTTTATTAACTATCTAAGGAGTTAAGGTTCGTGCTAATTAGAGAAGCTATATTAGTAGAAGAATTAGCCTATATAGTAAAATTAAGAACCAATATCGCAGGTTAAATAACTAGATAAGTTTATTATAAATAGAGCTAAGATATTTATATTATTATATTAGACTACGTTTATAGATAAATTAGGGATTAAATACAAGCTTACAACGAGCTTCCACCCTAAAATAAATAGCTAAACTCAGCAAACAAATTAGACGTTAGAATAATACCTTAAAATATATATAAATAAGTTTTAAAGTAATTAGGTAAAGCTATTACTAATAGCTGAACTAGCATATAATAGCGCAAGATTGGCGAATACAGGATACTCGCCGTACTATGCCAATCACGGATGTAAGCTAACAACTTACTAGGATCTATTAGATATTAAAAGCATTATAAACAACGCAGCTAATAAACCTAAACTTATATAAGCTCTCCACGAAACACTACGTAAGAATATTACGCAACGTAATAAGTAAATAGTAAAATAAGTAAATAAGAAAATAATTAAGGGGCTAACCTTTAAGAAAAGGGACAGAGTTCTCCTCTTATAAAAAAAATTTCAAGATAATATAGCTAAGTAAAAAACTAGATAATCTTTAAAAAGGACTATTTAAAATCTAAAAAGTTAAAGGCCTAGTTAATTTTAAATTATAGTTACTTATAAATACGCGTATACACCTAGTCTTCTATAAATTATTATTAAAACTAGCACTACTAAATGCTAAATTAGAATTATATCTAGAACTTAAAGATAAAGAATATAAAGTTAAGGCAATTAGGGATCTATAAAAATTTAGACATTAGTATAAGTACCTAGTAAAGTGGAAAGGATAGCTAGAGAGCTATAACATATAGAAACTAGTAAGGAACCTTACTAACTATAAAGCTACCCTAAATAGGTTCTATAGGGAACACCCTGACACCCCGCGCCCCTGGAGGGTCTAGGATGCTAGGGATGGCGGGTTATCCCAAAAGTTAGGAGGAAGCTCCTCCATAACTAACTAGATAGCTAGGGTTAGCTTAGCAGGGCTATTAGGCTAGGAGGACTAAGGCGAGTCCCCCTCTAATTCCTTTAAGGTAGTACTTTTAATAATAATTACCTTTTTAACACGCTTCGCGTTTAATACTAATTATTTAGCTAAGTACTTCTTTTTTACGCGTGTTACGAGTATAGCTTTAAACGCTATATTTTCCTTTTTTTTACGCCTTTAGGATTTACGTATCTAATTTTTTTTTTAGTAATTAAATAAAATAATTTATTATAAGTAATAGCTATATTGCACTTCGCGCCCTTCTTTCGGCACTTACTATACTTCCCTAAATAAACTAACACTTTATAGACCCACGAGTAGATCTTATAGTTAGGATACTTTAATACTATAATACTTTTATATGCCTTAATAGTAAAGACAAGTTCGCGATATTAATAAGTACTAATTAATTAGTTAGTAGGTATAGTTCTTCGCGGATGAAGACTAAGAAAGGGAAGATAGTATTACTAACTAAAAATAAAATAATAAGAATAGGCGCTTATAAGGATAGGTAGCTAAAGAATAGGTTAATAAGTACGCTAAAAAGCTAGTTTTAAGGTTACGTAACTACTTAGTTAATTAGTAGTACTAAGTAACTAAGTAAGACACGTAACTACTTCGTTCATTAGTAATACTAAGCAACTAAGCAAGCAAGATATATATGTATAAGACGAGGTTTTCTTCTTTAGGCTCCTTATAGGTAACTTATATATCTTCTATACAAGTACGTTTTCCTATATAAATTAATAGTTATCTTATTTATTATAAGATTAAATTATCTAGCACGCGCTAAGTGTCGTATTAACTTATACTACTAAATAATCTATAAGGCACCTTATTATCTTACTGCCGTAACCCAGATCGGATCAAGCGAGAGAGCCCCATAACATCTTAGAAGAAATCTATTACGAAAAATTAGTATAGTTCCTTATAATTACTAATAGTAACTTTTATAATAAAATATTTTAATACAAATTAAGCTAGCTTCTTATTAATTAAGAGTAGTAGGCGTTGTACTAGCGTAGATTTAGTCTTAATACCTTAAGTATAAATAAATTTATAGTCTACGAACTCTCTTACAAAGTATTTATTATTAATTAGACTAGCTACGTTTACATGCTAATTAGGCATAAGGAAAAAGATAGCAAAAATAAGTAATAATTTACTATTTATTAATCTAAGCCTAAGGGGTTTAGTATTATTAAGGTAGTAATAAATTCATTTTAGTTACTTTTTTCTAGTCTGTCTCTATTTGCGACTTTAAATAGAGGCTACTCTTTTCCTTATAATAATCTTATTTCTAGTGTAAAATCTACAAGACTTCCTATCAACAGGGGTAAGGAGGCTGTACTATAGGTTTCTCTATATTTTAGTACTTAAAGATAGTTTAAGAAAGATAAATGTCTTTAGTAATACTAATTACTATATAGACTAAGATAACTACTATACGGACTAGGCGCGCTATAGACGTATGCTAAAAAGATCTAGCTATAGCTTATACTATAGCTTAGTTAGTTTTAAGTATTAGAATTCTAGTTTTAAAAACTTTAACTAGGTTTAGCTTCCGCGCGTTTTTTCTTAATACAGTTATTTTTAAAGTAACCAAGTGTTTTATAGTAGAAGTAAAGACCCTACTAAATATACTATTTACGGGAAATGCGTAATTACTAGAGGGCGTTTAGTACTATAGGATCGCTAGTGCCCATCTATAATAGTTAGGCTAGGGCCTAGGCTTAGACTTAGGGCTATTAGGTATTTAGATCTTACGTTTAACGCTATTAGGCGTTAGAGCGGGCGTTACGTAATTTATTATAGTAGTTTCTAAAAATAAAGTTGTTATAAATAGATTAGTATATTTTATATTACTTATAAAAATCTTCTTTGCCTAGACGTAATAGCTAGTAGGACATTTTATTTAATAGTTCTTAAAATGTAATGGGCTACGCCCAGAGCACCCAGCCCCTTACATAAAATACTTTAAACTATAGTATTTTAACTTTCTATGCTACTATCCTGCCACGTTTCTTAATAAAAATATTAAACTTAGTAATAAAGTTCTAAAAACATTTATAAGTTATTTAGAGGTTATTAAAAGCTTAGGATATAGTCTAGGACAAGTTAAAAGTTTTATATTACTTATTAAGTTTCTTATAGTATAGTCTATATATGGTCCCTTCTAGTAGGCCCGCAATATACTAGAGGTAGAGTACCTTATTAGTAAATATACTCTTATTAATAGGGAAGGTTTAGATTACGTATAAGTACTAATTACTATATTTTACTTCACGCTTTACAAAATCTTTCTCCTTACTACTAAATAATTTAAGGTCTATTATTATTTAGCGGGGTTAGTTTTTAGTAGAGTAGCTATTTAGTAAGACTTTTATAAGTTATTTAAAATTGGTAGCGTGTTATTATCGCGAGTTAAAAAGCTTGTCTTTAAATTTTTTAACTTTATTTTCTAAATAGATATTTTAGGTAATAAGGTAGTTTATTACGACTTTAGCTACTTAGTAAATAGTATTAAATTAATTTATAGTTATGATATTATCTTAGGGGGTGTAAATAATATTTAAGTAATTATAGACTACGCTAGGGTAGACTACTATAGTAATATTTAAAAACGCGATTTTAATCGCGTTAACTAGTACTTTACCCTATTAGGCGTATATTTAGGGTAGGTTTAGAGTAATTTATAAGAGTAGTAAGCGGGGACAAGGTTTGTAGCGTAGGTTAGTTAATAGCATAGTTTAAGTTTAGGAGGGAGCAGGAAGAGCATATAGTTTATTTAAAGCTTTAGTACTCTAAGTCTAAATAAAAATAATTCTAACTTTAGATAAGAGGTCTCTAGTCGTGGGAAGGCTTCGGGGGCTAGACTATTAAGCTTATAATTTTTAATTACGCTAAGGTTAAGGAATTTTAATATAATAGTAAAGAAAAATAGCGTAGCTAATTATAGATAGCATAAATTATTATAAGACAAACACAAGATAGTCTAGGAGAAGTACTACGTTGTGCCGTAAGGAGGGAAACTACAAGGGACGCGAGGTCGCTAAATACAATAGGGGGATCTACGCCAAGCCACGTTACTATACCTGACCAAGCCAGGTTGGTGCCATGATAAATATAGTTAGTATACTTTTAATCTAACCCTAATCTAACGCTTTAATAACCTAACCCAACCTATACCTATACTAGTATAACTCTAAATTAATCCTAACCTAATGTCTATGCGATCCTAACCTAATCCTAACCTAAGCTTAGTAATCTTTAACCTCTTTACTAGCCTATCTATACGTGTCTACGTTTTAGCTAAGTATTTTTAAGTCTAAGTAAAGCGTATAACACTATACTCCTTTATAGTTTCGAGTAATTATACAGCTGCAAGCGCAGTCTTAATAGACCCTATATTAACTATAGTAGATAGTATTAGAGTTTAGGATGTTTTTGTATTAAGCGCGTATTAAGGCTTGGCGTGCATTAATCCCGCACACATAGTATATACAATAGCTAAAGAAGTACAAAAAAAAATAAAAAAAAAAATAAAAAGATAGCTTAGCACGCTGTCTAGAAGTTAGTCTATACTATAAAAAAAACTCGATAATTATTTTAGAAGAGTAAGAGAAAGGTTTCGCAGCCACCTTTATAAAATAAAAAGTATTAAAAACATGCTATTAACGTTTTCCACCAGTTAGTGGGACACACTAGTTAGTGGGACACCTTACTAAAACTAACGCGACTTTCTACACGATATCTTAATACTATAATAGTTAAATTTAATATAGAAAATTTAATATAAAAGCTATAATCTTTAGGTACACTAAGTCCTTCTATAGTTTTACTTATAGTAGTTACTATATATAGGTAGTACTCGTAGTTATCCTACACGATCCTCTTGCTCTACCTGCTAGAGCATCCTTCTAGCCTTTATAGCTAGCCTTTAACCTTCCTTAGCCTTATAAAGCCCCTTTAAAAGTAATATACTATATACATCTTTCTTGTCTTTATCTATAATAATAATTAGCACCCTGTAGCTATTTAAATTTTTTTTATTAAGATAGTTATTAAGTTTATCGTAAACTAATAGCTTTTAATAAGCTATATAATAGCTTAGCTTATAGAACTCTAACACTATTACTATAAATAATTACGTATAAGCCTAGCCTGCTGCTTAACCAAAGTAGTAGTGTGAGGCGTCTTAGCTGTCTATGCTGCCTTAGCGCCTGCTGCTATCCCTGGTGGTGACGGTGTCCTGACTACTGTCAGGCATGAGAGGACCCGATCTGGACAGTGAGGCACCAGCCCTGTCGCTCGAAAGCCAGCCTTGATGTTCTGCTCTGTGAAGACAACCCTACGTACGCGTGGGTAGATTGATAGGAACTCCTCCTTATCTATATAGTAGATACCTTGTCAGGCAAGCTTAGCAACCTCATGTCTATACGTTGTCTTAACAGGTGAGAAATAGCTAATATCTAGAGGCTATAAGAGGTGGCTCGTGTGGGTAAGTATATAGAGACTAATAATTCTGTGTGCCTTATAGTACTAATTAAACTTAAGAGTAGCGTGGCTACTATATAAGACTTTATATACTAATTAAAGTACTTTAGTTAAGTAAGCCTAAAGTTATCTATTATTTAGCTAGTAGGTAGGTTAGTATACTAGCTAGCCTAGTAAAGCTTACTAAGTAGAATAATAAAAAGTAGTATAAACTACCTAGCTACGTAAATAGCTTTAATTATTATAATATAGTCTTAATTACTTAGCTATATATATATAGTCCTGCCTATAGTATCTAAGCTAGTTACTACTCTAGACATAAAGGCAATCCTTATTATAAAGCCTATCTTATTAAAATTATAGATATTAATATCTAGTATACTGTATGTATATCGCGTCTCTACTACAAGCTTTTACTAGGTAAAAATCTTAATAGGATTTTTATAAAGCGTGCGCTATCTATAGAAACTTTTAAACTACTTAGTTTATAGGTTTAGCTAAGCTTTAGTAAAGCGTAATACCTAGTTTTTATTTATAAGTTATAAAATAAAGATCTAGCTATATATAGTAAGTAAATAATCAGCTATTTTACGTCGTTAATAATATAAGGTAGGAATCTACATTAGTTAAAATTTAAAATTTACTTTATTAAAGCCTATTTCTCTATAGGGTGTTGCTTTCGTTTCTAGACATTAGTATTAGTCTAAGGTAAGATACTATTAACGCGTTTATAAACTGTAAATTAAGGGATACTATAGAGCTTTATAGATTTTTAATAGCTAAAGACCTAACTAGTCTAAATTACCCGTTTTAATAGTGTAAGTCTACCTTTTTTTGGAGCTTCTGGGTGTACTGTGTGGCTAGCATCGCGGGTGTTGTGTAAAGACGCGTCGTGATTTTGGTGGGGTGTCCCACTGACTGGTGTGTCCCACTCAGGGTTGTTAAAAATAAAATTATCGTTTCGTAAACAATAAATTATCGTATTAAGCGTTAATCTTATCGCTAAATAATACGCGATATTATTAGATAATTTAACGAATATACTATCTTTCCGCGCGAAATTTAATCTCTTATTATACAAAAGCTATGTTCTTTATTACTATAGCTTTAGAAGATGTCTCTTAGGTCTTTTTTAACTCTTTTAAATTGCTTAAAGTTTCTAGCAGCATAAGTAAAAAATATATATTTAGTATCTATTAATACTATCACAATCTATTAAAAGACAAGCTAACAAGAGATAGTTAAAATTAAAAGCTATATTACTACTCTGTATGTCTATATAGCGCATTACGAACTATAAATATTTAATATTATGTTTAATTAAAGCATTAGATCGAATCTAATTGAGCTGTACCTTATACGAAAGTGACGACGGCAAGTTAACTATAAAAACTTTGAAAATAAGTATTAATTTATAATAGAATACGCAAGTTAAATTTATTAATTTTAAAAAATACCTTAAATAAGTAAGTGCTTAATTAGGCTCTTATACATCTTATTATAGTATAAAACCTTCTATTTTGAAATTATAAAGTAGCTAGAATTCTATACCTTTTACTAGGCGTTAAATCTAGAATTAGTTAATTATCTTACTATAGCTTATTTAGTTATAAGTAAATTAATTTATAATTTATTCTAGTTGCAATGAGATATCGTACGAGAGAAGGTCTAATTATCCTTCACTAATATATATTTTTCTATTAATATTTAGACCTCTCTAAATAATTATCTTCTCTTGGCAATATGTGCTTATTTTATTAACTCTTAAGAATAATAAATAAAGGCTCTTTTAGTTTTACGTATAATAGTAAATTATAGTAGAGAAGTGTACTAGAATACTATTCTTTTTATCTATTAAGACTATAGTATCGTACGAAAGCTTAGAGTTAATATTTTAAATAACTTAATAATAAATAATATACTTTATTATTTAATTTCGTAGTATCTTCTAGATAATGAAGGTGTCGGTTCACAGGTAGCAAGGAATAAACAAGTAACTCTCTGTCTTTGGTATCTGGTGTCTGTCTTGTCTTGTGTGTGTGCTATGATAGTTCTATATACCTTCCTTCCAGTTCTTGTGGATGTGATAGAGTACCAGGTAGTGTGGAGGCGAAGGGGTTTCGGTACAGTATCAGGTTAACTAGAAGTGAGGGGGTACAGGGGTATGATAGGGTTACACAGTTCCCTTAGTGCGGAAGGCGAGGCTGTGCAGACAAAAGGTATTACCTAGAACACCCTATACTAACAGATCCGATGCTAAGGACATATAATTAATTTTATTATTTAGGCTTTCCTCTTTAATAAGGTTTAATATGGAGAGATTGTCAAGTACAATAAAGCGAATATACTCAAAAGGGAATTAAATAAACAAGCTTAAGTAAAAAGACAGAGAGTTTTTTATATAATCAGTATTCTTAACAAGCTTTATAATATTATTATTTATTCTTATTCCTTAATAAATTATATAAAAGAATTCGTATCTTTAGTGTAGCGACGAATTCTACTTAATAATATTATACGATAGAATAGCTAGTACTAAATATTAAGTATAGCACTTAATAAAGAATTAGCTCTTAATAATTATATTAAAGTAAATTTTAAATTGCTTAAAAAGGCCTATTTTTCTTTACAGGATTAGAGGGGTCTTCATATATTAAGCGGTTTTTTATAGCTATTCTACTAAGTAATTTTAGAGACGCAAAGTAACTATATTACACTAAATTAGATTCTTTTTATAATAGACGTTCTTAGCAAATATAGAGATAGATCTTTAAGTTATTATTATATAAATAAAGACTTGGCTTTGCGTATTTATTAAGTAGTTTAGAAGCTTAAGGAATATTATCGTAAAATAGATAACTTTCTATTCTATACTATAGCACTTATTTTTTATCTAAACTATCGTACGGAATATGTAAAGATTTAGTAAAAAAGAGACTATTAAAGAATCATGCTTTCTAAAGTAGAAGAGCTTTAGATATAATATTAAGATTTACAAATTCTACTAACTCTAGTATTATATAAAACGCCTGAAATTGCACTATAATATAAATTTAATATGTTTAACTAGATTATTAATAAGTTTAATATTAACAAATCACTTAGTTAGTAAGTTAATATAAGTATAAAGATTACTATGCTAAAGCACTATATAAGGTTTAAGTAGCCTTTTTATAGTAGTAATATGCAAGTGCGTAAAGGAAACGCTAACTATAGCTTTTAATATTTATAATTAATATCTTATCTATTCCTGCAATAAGCGACGAACTAGAACAAGTATTTTTAAAAGGACGTCGTACGATATCGTGGGAGAGAATGTAGCTTAGTGTATTAAGTGTTAAACATTAGAATATATAGAAAGTTAGCACCAAAGTAGAATCCTGGTAGGAGAATAGCTAAAAGTACGTCGTACAATTAAAACGATAGAAAAACGATAATAAGCGATAAAAACGATGAATAAGATAAAATACTAATAAAAAACCGAAAATCGTATCGTTTCTATCGTTGTATCGTTGACAACCCTGGTCCCACTGACTGGTAGAACACGTTAATACATAAGATATTAGTAAGTCCTTAGAGGGCGTATTTACTACCCTAACTAGTTTAACACGCCGCGGCCGTAATATTGAACTTCTAGATAGATTTGAATAGCGCAAATTCATCGTAGCTATCGAATTACTACTCGACTATAATATCTCGTGATAGTGTTAATTCTGGGTGGCTCTATAGCCTCATTTTGCGTGAGCTACTTTTGATGAGGGTGGCACGGACACATTAGGAAAGGACAGCTTCACCACAATAAGCCTCTCCAACGAAAAACACAACTTGACATCAACAGCATCACCACACCCCTCCAATAGTCAGCACCGTGTTTCATCATCTATATTTCCATTATCCTATCTACCGCGTGTATTATTCAGCCATCTTTGCCCTCTACTAATGTCGATGTTGTATGCGCAGTAATCCGCGTAGGCGCAGAAGCGCCGTGACAGTTGTGTCGAGAAAGAGAAGGAACACCTGATATGCAAATCTGGAAATGAACCGGCCTAGCCACGGACGAACGCCCGAAACGCCAGTTGGGCATAGCTTTTACCAACACCTGACGTGGTGCGACAGCAGCGAGAACACGGAGACCGTTCAATCGAGGAGAGCAGATTCTGACTGCGTAAAAGGAGAAAGACGTATGGCCATAACTGCTCGACAGCTTTAGGGGAGACTGTAGTACCTCGTGGAGAACGTTATGAGAATGGAAGGGATCATCTGGGTATGGGGGAACAGTTGGGAATTAGTCGCTTGATAAGACTTTTCAAAGTCCAGAGGGAAAAGAAGTCCTTGAGAAGAGTGAGAATCACCCAGCAGAGAAAGTCGGGTCTTTTGTAGCCTCAATCGTTTACCAGATGGGTGAGGAAACGTTGTCGCTACCAAGGTGCCTCACTCGAAAACTCGCCCGGGCGGCGTCATGCTCACGAGTGAAAGGCAGGTGCCTAGGTCTCCTCGTCCTCGTCCTCGGGGTTTGAGTCATGGTCTGAGTCGTGGTCTGAGTCTTGGTCCGAGTCGATAACCATTTGGTCTTCAACATCAGCATCCTCGTCGTCGATGGCCTCCCCGATGTTCGCGGCAGTGATCCCCGGAACACCCATACCGTGACCTTCAACAGGCGCCTCGTGGGTACTTGCGGCGTCCTCGGCTAGTTCATCGAAGTCCCCACCCTGCTGCCTAAGCTGCAACAAAGTGCCCGTCGCCTCACGTTCAGCGGACGCGACGAGTACCTTACCCTGTCCAACATGCGAGACCTTGACGGTGGACCTCTGTTGATTGACCTGCTGGACACCACCGGCATCATCCTGGGAAATTGCCATAAGCGCTTTGGCGGCTGCCGCGACAATTTTGATGTCTTGTTGATACTCCTCGTTCAGAGCATCTGTAATGCTTGAGTGACCGTGGTACTTGCTGCCATAGACCAACGGGCGGGCGGATTGGTAGTACCCCTCAGTTTTCTCCAGGTTCAGCGGGAAATCATACGCACTCTCCATCAAATTGCGGATCTGCGGGAACTCCATCTTGAAAAGGCCTTTGCAAACCACGATAGCGGCTATCTCGAGCTGGCGGAAGGAAGCCTCGCGAACATATATTGGCAAGTCTTCTATGCCGCCGCCCGTGCCGGTCTGGCTGCTGTTTGCATCAGCTTCACCAGTCGTCGTCCCCTTCTTAGGCTTGGGGATTGGTGCTGCACGCTCATCGCCCCTAGCCATGATGTTCTTCGGCGCGGGTGGGATATCAGCAGGAGATTTCTTGTAGTACTTGCTGAAATGGCGCAGGAGTACTTTTATGTGATGCTGGCGGACGATCTCGTAAGTGTATGGCCGAAACGCCTTCGTGAACAGTCCAGATGTATACGCATAGGAAAGCTCGCACTCGTCACACCAGTAAAGGATCATAGAGTCCTCAAAACTTGCCTCTGCGTACAACGTCGTGGGATCATCTCGTTTTGGTGTGTCGAGGGGCTTGTCCAGATGTTCGTTCGAACGCACAGGGATCGGGATTGTCTTGAAAGAGACATAAGGCAGATGCCGCTTCAAGACTGCAGTCTTCTCTTTAGTAGTCTTAAGGGTTCCCATTTCTGCCTTGATGGCGTCGGTCACGCCCTGCTGCGGATCGTAACCGGCGTCTGTGAGATCCTGGGCTTGCTCTTGAGGCTCTCCGTCTAGACCCTTTGAGCGCTTGCGAGGCGACTCAGCCAGGACTTGGTGGCGGCGCTTTCGAAGAGTCTCTGCCACGCCATCGGGCTCATGCGCATAAGGCGAGCCTGGCAGGGATGACTCTACATCAAGAGTGCTCTCATCGTCGGATACCTCAGAGGAAGGGTCACGAGTGCCAGAGGACGATGGCGCGGTTGCACGCCAGGCGGTGGAGGATGCGTGAACACTACGCGCAGCACCAGGGACAGGGAGAAGTGTATCGGGCGTTATTGCCGACTGGTTTATGCCAGTGGTCGCGAAGGACATGTTGCCTATAAAGGTAGAACGGAAGCTGCTGTGGTTGAGCGAGCCCGTAGTTTCGCGCCGGTTAGAAGGGAGACCGGGTGCAGTTGCGTTGCTGCCCACTCCCATCTCGTTTGTGGGAAATGGCGTCTCGACCAGGCGCGCACCTGAAGACGGCGCATGCGATTTGTGAGTATCGTTGGCGCGCGGCGGATCGAATGAGCCATAGCTGACGCGCTGCTCCTGCCCAGGAGAGGAAGCAGGCGAGCGCGCGCGCCGGGTGGTGGGCGACATCTTTGCTATGGATTTACACCTTCGGAAAGTTGTTAGTGGTGGTTGCTTGATGCAAGCGTCGGTATGGAGCGTGGCACTTGGTTGGGGAAATGAAAGAGCTATGCAGATCGACTGAAGACGTGGACGGCGAATGGCTGGGGAATCGCAACCTTGGAGCACAAGCGAACTTACCAAAGACCTTGAGGTTTTGCCTGAAGTGTGAGATTTGGTTTGCGCGAGAAGTGTTGGCGCTGGGGCGTAAATGCGAGTTCAGGAGTCCGGTGAATTGTTCCAGAAAGACCGGCCCGCTTCAACGCCAAATCTAAGATCTTCTGAGGAGGGCTTCTGAACTTGCAATGCGGTCAGTCGTGTCGTCAAAGTAGTGATAGATATATAAGGGTAGAAGAGAGGGAGAGGTGTTGTGTTCTCTATAAAGTCACTGCAGCAAGAGATTGAGGGCAACACAACCCCGACCCAAGCGGCAGCCGAAAGATGTGACAGACTTACTGGCCTAGCTCGTCGACCTGAGCCCGGTGAATGTCGTTTATTGGCTTGTTAGGGTGGTGGGTTGGTGCGTGGGGCCGGAGTGCTTTTTTATGGGCGGGAGCTGGCAGTGGCTGGCGCACGACGGGTTGATGCACCGTTGTATTACGACTCTTTCACGGAAGTTTCGCGGCAGGCACACCACGCGTGGAGCAGCTTTCAACTTTTAATGGAGGATAGCAAGTATACACGCGCGCTGAGAGGCATACGCCAAAGACCAAAAGCGCAGCCGGCCAGATACGCAATACAGCGAGCGATGACAACGATGCATCAGTACCCTTGAGGTCGCAGACTTAGGGGGGCAGGCTGTTCTTCATCGACGAGCGAACAGGGCCCACGAAACTGATCCAAGTGGCATGGGTTGCGTATGGAAAGGTCTCTGTCTTGCCTACGACGTCCTGCGCCAAATTTGCCACCGCAGAGCCATCAGGTTGTGGAATCATTGACCAGGTGTAAGCATCTGTCCAAAAAGCATACCTACATCCTGCATCTTGTACAGCGTCAGCACCATCTTTCAGGGCTATCACGTAGGCGTAGCATTAATTGATGAACGTTCAGAATATCCTTTCTGAAGCCTTGGCTCGTACGCGGCGTCCTTATATACAACAAATCATTGACAAACACGACCAATAGATCTGTCTATTCCATTCCATTCGCCAATGATTCGAAATGGGATGCATGCATGCGGAAAACAAATAGATGCGGGTTCGGACTGACAGCAGAAGCTCCAACTTTGGCATGTTCTTGACCGACAGGTGCACATCGAACATGAATGTTTGCAGTCATTGTTCCCAGCACGAAGGGTCACGGATCGGTCGCAAAAGCAGTAGAGGCTGACACCACGGCGATATTCTGTCTACCTCCGTGCTCTTCCCTGCTTCTCAGTATGATGGGTTTGTCCACAGGGTACACGAGCAACGTTCTTAAATGGACTGACACATTTCTCCTATCGGTTTTGCAACTGGACGAATTAAAGCGACGCCAACACCAATTGTAATGACATATATATAGGCGCACAATACACGCAGCCGTTTCGGAAAAGTCTAACACTTGAGCACCATGCTTTGCCAAAGCCATTCGCAGGGGGACCTTATTCGTGGTCCAAAAGATCAATAAAGTTCAGCAAAAAAGATATTGATTGTATTAGAACTTTGACGCCTTATCCATGCAGATTAATGTACAGCATTATATGCGACCACAAAAACTTATCCTCGCAAAGCAAACAGAGAAGTACGGATGCTCTTTACGATGTGTACCAGCAGCCGACAGGGTTCTCTGCCTTGATCGCAGCGGCGGTAATAGCCGTGCAGTTCTCGTTCCAGCCTGGTGTGGCACTACCCTGAAGCCAGAGGCTCCAGGCGCCGTCGATTGCGTCTGGGCAGGCCTGAATACCGGTACCATCGAACTTGAGCTCGTTGTTGTCAATCGCCCATCCCTTCGTCTCCCAGTTCTCTCCCAGGGGCTCCGCGCCCGTCACGTATCCGATATTGCCCATACCTGCAATGCTTGTTAGAGCGCGCCGACGACACAAATTAAGTTCCAATGACTTTGCTTACCCATTCCGGAGCGGTCGACAAAGATGGTTTGAGGTCTGGCAGAAGTCCGGCTGGGGAGGAGTTGGAGCTCCTGATCCTGGATGTAGAAGGTCGCCGAGTTGATGCCGGGAGCATCGCATGACGAGTTCTGGGACTTCGCACCCACCAGCAGGCTGCTACGTGCTGCCTGGAAAGCTAAGTTGTGGACTGGAGAGCCGGAGCGGATCGCAATGACACCGAAATTTTCGGACTCTGCGATGGGAGTCGTCTGGGGGAGAGCAGAAGCTGTCAGAGCAACTGCGGCAGCGAGGAAGGCAGTGGTGAATTGCATGTTGACGGTGGAGTGCGAGAGTTGTTGGATTTGAGATTACGATTAAGTGCGTTTACTTGGAGGAAGCGATGCTGCAGATGATGTTGATGGTGGATAGAGAGAAGAAGGCGTCAGCCGTTCTTATATATACCCATTTCCACCTAGGCACGGTCGCCACATCTGTGCCGCCGAGCACGAAGATCGAAATTGAGGCTGAACAAGCTCGGCATGCAACAGTATGAAGTCACGCTCCCTGTGCGATGAGCTAACGCATTCATCGTATAAGGACCCGAGTTTGTCCTACTCCACAGCTCGGAGAAAATGGCACCGGATTTAGAATACACTAAGAGTGACGCAGGGTTTATCGCAATGTTTTTAAGGATGGATGATGTCAATTGCCCCACGGCTAATAGACATTAGTGGATCTGTCGTGGCTTAGACTGGCTAGAACGCCGCTGTTCCGACGGTAGTGTGGCGCTTGGGACATACTCCTATTCGCTCATATCGGACCGAGCTCCATCTGTTTGTCATGGCCTGTTTGGCGTTGTCATTCAGTACTCCAGTCTACCGTATTGTACGATTGTCGTGCCTCGAAGTATGCTCATCCCCCGCAAGGCTTTCGCAACCTGATTCTCAAGCCTTCTACTCTCAGGAGAAGCCATTTATAAGACCTCGGAAAAATCAGTGCTGATCCATCAACCTGACTCTTAAATTCCTGAGCACGGTGGATGAAAGAGAGGGCAAGACGCCCTGCGGCTCAATGGCATGTGCACTTTCGGCTTGCAGCTACGAAATGAGTCGAACTCCGGTACCGTTCAATATCAGACATCGTACATACACGCTCAAACAAGGCACTAGCCGCCGAAAGAGCCTCCGCGACAAACTGTACCCTCCAGGCAGCATTACGCACGCGCGATAATTTAATGTGCAGTTAAAGTATTAAGAGACGTGTTAAGACGCCGAGAGACGCGTTAGTACGGTACCGCGGCGGGGGGAGAACTTTAGCACGATGCGAAGACCTGCACAAAAGCGGCGACAAGCTGTACCTACTATAGGTACTCAGTGATACTTGACGAGGCCCTTGTACGTATCAGCATTCCTCCTTGTAGGACTTCACGTGGTCATCAAGGCTAAACAAAACCACCTCGTGGCTATAGGCTTTCGTAAATATTGGAAGCAGATTGTCTCGCGTGATTTTTGCTCATAAATTTGTGCTAACGTGTTTAGAGCATACGCACAACCCGGTGCTGCCGGGCTGCACAGATTTCGATAAAGTGGCTTCCAGTCCCCAGCACTGAGCCCACAGAAAGCACTGGCGATTTCAACACAGCAACATTAAAGGGAGCAAAATTTGATGATCGCGTTTCCACCAAACTCTAAGAATCAAGATTGCGTTCTCGCCAAACGCGAATGCAACGCTTACCGACAACCGATGTTCCTCCAGAAATCCTGCATGTCTATATGTGAAACGTTGATCGACAATGCTTACTGTACCGGCGGCACGGCGTCTGGGGTGCAGCCACGAGCGGCTGAAAATCGAACGCGGGCCGATCTGACACAAGTGCCGTCGCATATTTGGTCTACCTCCGCCGCTCTGTGGCGTCGCCGCCGGGGACGCACGGAAGCACTGAGCCTTTCCGATGACTTATATCTACTTGTAAGCTCGGCCATATACTTTTCGGCCACATATACTTCTCGGCCACCCCACCTAAGAGAACCACACTATTTTAAGTCGCGATTTTTCAACAACAACAATTATATTTGCCACTAAGTATATATAGACTTAAGAGTAAGCGCTGCTACTACTACTATTGCCTTTTAAGCTTCTTTTTCTAGCGAAGTGCCTTTCTATTAAGCCTGTAGAGTAGCTACACGATTAATTATAGCCTTAATACTCTTAATATTACTAAAGCGCTTATTTAGATTAACTTAAACTTACTTTTTTATACAGGTAACCCTAGTACTATCTAATTAATATTTAAGTCGTTAATTCTTAGCCTTAAGTTAAGCTACCCTAGTGTTAGCTTCTATAATAGCTTTACCTGCCTTATTAAGCACTAAGCGGGTGCTTCGTGAGAGAGATTCTGATAGTAGAAGTTGCTACTAAGCTTTATATAGGGCCTGTGAGCTCCGTAGGGTGTTAAAGACCTAATCTGATTGATCTGATGTTTAATAAGCTGCTGGAGGAGTAACTGGTTAGCTAGTTACTTAGGATGACAGTAGTACAAGGCTTAGGTTGTATAGGCAGAGTTTAGAAGCCTGCTAGCTAGCTTATATAACACGCTCTAATAGCGCTTCTTCCTTTACCTTATTATATAATATAATAAAGCGCTCTTTCTTAATTAGGGCTACGTTATTAAGTGCAGAGAAAGCTCAGATCTTATTATAATAGCGTGTCTTAAGTACAGAGAAAGGAGCAAGATCTAGAGGCTATAGCAGGTGTAAGGCGTGCGCTAAGAGGTATAGTAGGTGGATCTTGTTAACTTTACAGACCCCCATGAAGTTAATTGGTGTGTTAGGAGCTATAGCTATTAAGAAGGAGTAGATAATAGCCGCTAGAGAATAGTAAAGTATTTAGTAAAAAAATACGCTGTAACTATTTATATCTAATTGAGTTAGATGTCTAGCTATTCTTTAACGTTATATAGAGCTATTTTAGTATATCTTATACTAAGAACTAGATAGATTATAAATACTTACCTTTAAAGATAACTAGGCATTAAAGCTTGGCGCTAGTAGCTAAGATAGTCTTAATAATAAACACCTATTTGCGATCCTCTAAAGATTTAATATAAACTTTTTTCTTTAAAGAGCTTATAAGCACCTAGGTATTTGTACATACCCCTAGTGCGCACCTAGTCTTATCTATATTCTATATATCCTCGTATTGTATCCCTAGCTCTATTCTCGTCCGCTTAAAAAGCTTAAGAAAGGCCTTTATAGTGTTGTAGTTAGCTACTGTAGTTCGTGCGCTCTTAATTATTTAACTAACTATAGATACGACGAGTGGGTTGCGGGCGATAAAATAGGGTATCTATAGTCGCCTAAGAGGCTCGTAGTCCCCGTTTATGCGGAGGAGCCAGGTGGCCATTTCTCGTACGCGAGGATGGGAGGGAGGCTATACGTATACGTCCTTATTAAGTATCTACTCTACTAAAAACGCCTCTTATTTAGAAGTTAATTGCTGCTATTAGTAATAAGCTATTATATAAAGTTGGTGGCTATTAATGCGCTCTTAAAGTAATAATTAAGGAATACTATATACCTTAGTAGCTTATCGCTAGCTTTTAAAAATACTATTATTAAGATCGCGGATAGTATTATTAAAAGCAATCTTATAGGGATCTATTTTAAGTGTGTGGCGTTAAAGTATAGAGCGTCAAAAACAGAGTAACGCGTTGTGGTGTGGTGGCCGAGAAGTATATGTGGCCGAAAAGTATATAGCCGAGCTTATGTGCAAAATCAATCTTCTAGCAGACAAGGTCGTTTGGCGACGCTCTGATGTTCTGTCATCAAAAAGCTTAGCCAAAGCTTAGGCAACCTTGAAATGCTGTAAGTAAAAACGGAAATAAGATCTACCTATAAGAAGGTACGGAGCTACACCTTAAACGACTATAATTATTATTGCGAGACTAATAAGAAAAATTAGTAAAATAGTTAAAGAAAAACTTAAAAAGAAAGTTTATATAATTAAGTAAAAGCCTAATAGCTTCTGCTATACTATTTATGCTAAAAAAAGATAAATAACCTTAATTATACATAGGCTTCTAATAGCTAAATAATAAAATAATAAAGGGCTAATATCCCTTACTATTAATAATAAAGCTTATAAATTAACTCTAAGAAGCTAAGTAGTTTATAAAATTTAATATATAAGATAGGTTCTATTAGATACGCATAGTTAAAGGATACGAATAAATAATAGTATTTTAAATATAATATAGACTATTTAAATTTACGGTCATGCCTATAGGGCTAACGAACGTCCTAGCTATATTTTAGGTAGTAGTAAACAAGGCATTATATAAATACCTGGACGTATTCTACACAGTGTATCTGGCCGATGTCCTAATATATTTAGGAGGCACGCTCGAGGAGCATACATAGCACGTATAAAAAGTGCTAGCTAAGATGAATAAATATAGACTACTACTTTACCTAAATAAGTATAAATTCTACATAACAAAGACAGAATATCTTAGATTTATAATCTTAAGAGAAGGCGTTAAAATAGACCTAAAAAACTATTTATAGTATAAGAATAGTTATAACCTTAGTTAGGAAAGGATATCTAATCCTTCCTAAAACTTACTAATTTCTATTAAAAGTTTATTAAGGACTATTCTTAGGTCAAGATACCCCTAATAAAGATTACTAAGAAAGAAGTAAAATTTAAGTAAAAAAAATAGTAAGTTTTTAAGAAGCTTAAAAAGCGCTTTCTTTTAGTATCCCTCTTTCGAATATATAACTTAGAAAAACCTATGAGGGTTAAAACAGATGCATTAGACTACGTACTAGGAGTAATCCTCTTATAGTAGTATAATAACGGAAAATAGAAGCTAGTATTCTATTATTCTAGGAAGTTCTTAAGAGTATAACTTAACTATAACGTTTATAATAATGAATTACTAGGGATAGTAGATACTTTTAAATAATAAAAAGCCTAGCTCATGGGAGCGTGCTTTAAAATAAAGGTATAAATAGACTACTAAAACTTTATTAACTTTATATTAATAAAGAAGCTTAATAAATAATAGATATAATAAGTAAAGGTCCTATCAAACTTTAACGTCGCTATATACTATTAACTAAGAACACTTAACGACGCGATAGATACCTTAAGTAGAAGATTAGATCTTATAAAAGATAAACCTAACCTATATAATGTAGTATTACGCGCAGTGAATAATAAGATAATTAAATATAATTAGCTAAAAATTAGGGTTCGCGTGGCTAGCCTATAGTATACAGGACTAATAGTATACGGTTTTCAGGATTATAGCCAACTCACCACTAAACAACGGGAGGAATACGACCTGTTCTATAATAGACTTAATAGAACGCGCCGAGATTACTAATATACGATTATTATAAAACTACGCTGTAAGAACGTCCTAATTAAAAAAACTATATAAATTACAAAAATAAGAATACCTAGGTAATAAGGAAATAACGCGTTAGATTGCGAATAAATATACTATTCCTAAACTTAAGTAGACAGTAATTAAATTAATAAATAATTATTTAGCACGCTATAAAAATAAGCGAAAGAGATATAAGCCTTATAGACTATTATAACTACTATAAGCACCTAAACGACCTTAGTAAATTATAATAATAGACGTTATAGTAAAGCTCCTAAATCGCTATAGCTAGGAATAAAGTAAATATATGACACTATTATAATAATAGTGAAATGACTAAGAAGGTAGCCAAGTTCAAACCTATGAAAGAATCTATAACGGTAGAAGAATTAGCTTATAAGGTAGATAATGTAGTATTTACGGAATACGGACTGCTAAGGGAATTTATTATAAATAGAAATAAGCTCTTTACGTCTAAGTACTAGGATGCCTTTATACTAGCCCTAGGTGTTAATAAAAAGCTCTTAACAAGTTTCTACCCCTAGACCAATAGATAAACGGAACGTACAAATTAAATTTTGGAACAGTACCTACGATTCTACGTTAATAAATAATAAGATAACTAGGTAGAGTTACTACTAATAGCCTAGCTAGCATATAATAGCGTAAGGTTAGAAACGACACGATACTCCTTATACTACGCTTACTATAGATATAAGCTAATAGCTTATTAAGATCTAAAATATGTAAAAAGTATTTTTATACGAGCCAAAGATAAGGCTTAGAAAATAAAAGAACTTTATAAAGACCTATAAAAATAAATTACCTAGAAGGCTCTTACGGCATCTAAAAACGTAAATAAATAAAATAAAAAAAACTAACCTTTAAAAGAGGGAATAAAGTTTTCCTATTATAAAAAAAATTCTAAGAATAAAAAGACCTAGTAAAAAACTAGATTACCTTTAAGTAGGCCCTTTTAAGGTATAAAAAGCTAAGGAACCTGTTATAACTAAATTACTTTTACTAAAGGGTATAAAGATTTATCCTACGTTTTATAAATTACTTTTAGAACTAGCCCTACTAGAAGCTTTAAGTTAAGACCTAGTTAAATTTAAAAAATATTAAGTATAAGGTTAAAAAGATTAAAAACCTAAAAGTATTTTAAGGTTAGTCTAAATACTTAGTTAAATAAGAGGGATAGCCAGAATAGTATACTATTTAAAAACTATTAAGAATTAGTAATAAATTACTATTAATAATACCCTTAGACTGAAAATTAGTATGAAAGAAGGAAATATTAAAAAATAAAAAAATTTAGCCTGCGACTAGCTTATGTTAGCCCCTAAAAGTGTAAGTTATAATAGTTCGCGAATATTAATAGTAGTTATACCCTTTAAATCCCCCTCTTTTTTCTCTAAGACTACTATCGCATTAGCCACACGAAGATCGTGCCAAGCATAGTTATGCTCTTTCTCTTCAGCCTTAGCTAACTTACGCTCGAGACGCGCAGTCTTTAGAGCATCGAGAGCTTAACGCTCTTTTGCCTTAAGAAGCTTTAGACGCTTTTTACGCTTCTCTCTCTAAACACGTTCCTAGTCCTTTTTAGGAACCCACAGACTATAGGGAAGGTGGATCGAGATATAATTGGTACACTCCCTAGAGGCAGCATCTACGAAGCAACGTAGCTTTATCTTTTAATAATACTTATAACTATATACTATTTCTAGAGCTTAAAATTATACCTTATTCGCATAGGCGCAATAAGTGGTAATAAAAAATAAAGGGCTTTTAAAATAGTTAGTAAGGTAAGGGAAATTTAAAAAAGTCTATAACTTACTTAAAGAAACAGGGACGCGCACTTTTATAAAAATTAAAACTTATATACTAATATTATAGTAATATAATAAAATAAGGTATTAAGATAATAGCCTTAAAAAAGAATAGTATTACGATTATAAACCCTATAGAAATAATAAAACTAAATAATTACGCTGCAAAAGTTATTATTAGTAGAATAACTACGCTAGAGGAATACATAAAAGCGTAAGGCAGCTTAAGTTAGTAATTACGTAACACAGTCCTGTATAAGCAAAACTTCCTAGGGACTATAGAGTCTTGGTAAAACTACGATAGTAATTCTATTAATAGTAAGGACTAGAATAAATAGTATATAGTTTAATGATTTTTTTATACCTTTCCTACTTCTCATAGTTAACTTAATATACTACGAGTATATCTTTTATAATAGACTAGTAAATCTCCTAGTTAGTTATTTTATAGTTTATTGTGGAATTAGATTATTTACATACCTTAGTGTTATTATTTTAAGCTCTTAACTACTAAATACATCCGTAAGGCATATTACTCTTGACCTATCCTTCCCTAACCCGGATCCGGCTAAGGTACGTAAACCGCCTTGTAACACCTAGCCTAACCCTGACCTATTTACTAATCTAAGCTATAATACGCTTATAAGTAGCAAGCCTACTTTAAATTAGCAAAATTTGAAAGTAAAGTGGTAAAATACTTATACTAAATAATAAGAGCAGCTAAAGCTATAGCGCTAATAGTAGTTAGTCTTTATAATACGCTTTTAATATAGCAAAAATAAGACTCATCGTATAATTTTTTATATACATACTATTAGTAAATATAGCGTAAAAATCTTCTAAATTATATTACTTTTAAAACCATAATTAGGCGTAGCTAGCTTAGGCTTAGGCGTAGGTATATACTTATCCTTACTAACTTACTTAGTCTTACCATCAAGCATAGGCGCGCGAACGAACAATCTAAATAAGTTATTATATTTTTTAGGAGTAGAAGTTAAAGTTATAGAAATAGTAATTTTTTAAAATATATAATAATTCTTTACGGCGGGCGCGTACGTAATAGTAGCTTGCTTAAAACTCTTTTTTTAAAAGGTGTTTTTTAATAAAGCTAGACTATAAAGCTCGTTAGCAAATTACTAAGATAGTAAAAAAAGTAAGGAATTTCTAGAGCTTAGACGCTATAAAGTCGGGTTACTATAATAGTATAGTACTACTACACTAAGATCTAAGAGCTTGTAAGGTTTGATGTTTGCCACTGAGCTGATGGCTTGTTTTCCTTTTGTTTGTTTTTGATGTTTGCCACCGAGCTAATGGCTTATTTTCCTTTTGTTTGCTGTTTGCCAGTTATCTAGGATGTTTGCGCCTGGGTATATAGGAGATAGCTTACCTCTAGTGGCAGAGGGGGATATACATGAGTTATTTGGTTCACAGTTATGAGCCTGGCATAGTGTTTTGTCGGGCAACTTAGCTATTGCAGTCAGTGATCGCTCTTAGTCGTCTAATCTTTCACACATACCATTTGTTTGCCCTCTCCATACAATCACGATGACGGCCGAATTGCAGGCAGCATCCCGAGCGATAGGAGTGATCCTTAAGACGCCTAAGGACTGGCAAGCTTGGTTATTTTTGCGTAAAGATACAGCGCAACAGCATAGGCTGTGGGAGTATGTGGATCCTAACGTGCTGGAGGCAGATTTAAAGCAATTAACAGCGCCTACTTTACTAGAGCTAAAAGACGCGTTGCCACGCGCAGGGGCAAATAGGGAACTAATCCCTATACTAGTAAATTACACTAAGTAAGATCTTAATAATAAAGGGTTTACGCGCTACTAATTCTTATATTAGAAGTATAAGCAAGATCTTTTAGTATTTAAGCGTTAATAGAGAGCGCTTGCTTTTTTTAACTCTAAGATAGCGCGTACTATATATTAACGTAACCTATACTTGCTATAGGGTAAGGATACTACTTATAAACGTCTAGTTATCCTTAAGGCCTACTTATCGCTTACGATAACCACAATTAAGCGCGAACTAAAAGAGAAGTATTACTAGTTATATATGCTACTAAGGGACAAGAGTATAAAGATTTAGCTAAGGGACTAGCTTAACGTAATAAGGCAGGCGCATGCGGTTTCGCTATTAGATATTATAGATAACTAATTAGTAGAGGATTTTCTAGTAGCTATTAAGGTAGTAAATCTAGAGTATAAAGCGCCTGCGCTAGCGAGTTATCTTCAGTAATAGCGCACTAGCTAGATAACTACTCTATTATTAAAAGACAAGATCGCGACGTACAAGGACTACTTATAGACAACTTAACCTAGGGCCCTTTAACTTACGGTAATAGCAGGAGAGCTTTAAGTAGTAAAGACTATCTAAGAGTTAGATAAGAATAGCTCTAATAATAAGGGCAAGAGCTGCTTGTGTGGAATTTGCCACTAGTAGGAGAACTACTATTACTTTAACCTACATGCCAAAGGCAGGCGCGTAGACTTTAAGAATAAAAAGTCTATATAAGAGCGTATTAAGAAGGCTTATAAGGACAACGCTAGCTTAAAAGAGAAGGTAGAAGAGTACCTAGGCAAATAGCGTAAGCGTAATAATATAAATATTAAGGAGATAATTATAGCGGACGATAGCAAAGCTCTTACTACTCTAGCTACTTATATAGCTAATTTTATAGTAGAGGCTGTCCTTATAGACAACAACTCTCTACTATCTAGAGATCTCGAAGTCGCAGCTATCGTAGAGGGTAATAGTTTATAAGATCGCTGGATTCTGGACCTAGGTAGCAATACTTATATTATTAACTTAGAGGACTAGGTAAGCTAGGAAAGGCAACATAAGGAGCACGATAGCAGGACTATTACTACTAGAGTAAGTTATATTTTAGTAGAAGCCTAGGGTAAAGTTAGCCTCTTTATTTATACGCTATCTAGTGTTAAGAGTTTAGCACTTACTTATGTTGCTTTTATACTAGGCTTCTTAATAAGCGTTATAGGCCTAGGCCACTATCGTGATGTAGGCATTCACTTTGACTCTGGCAGAGACGTTTTGTATAGGAGCTTAGGGGTAATTGCTTATTTAGAGTACTAGCGGGGCTACTAGTTGCTTAACGTTGAGACAAGTACGCGACTAAAGAAGCTAATATTGTCTACTTTTATAATAAGGACAGCGCTATTAAGAATACTAAAACCTGCTTAGAAACTTAGCGCGAAGCTTGCTTATGCTATATAAGGTTATTTATTAAGAAAGGCAATCTAATACTTATAAAATAATATAGTTGGCGTTAAAGTAACAGACGTCGAGCAATAGGACCTTAATTGCCAAGTTTACCACAAGGCGAAGCTTACGCAGCAGGTGTCTAGGCGTACGCTAATAAATATGGCGGAGCGCCTATTTTATTATATTACTATTAATGTTTTATAAATCCGCGAGCATGAAAAACTCTACTATAATCGCGATAGGTACGCTGCTTATACAGTAGACGAGTACTCTAAAAAGAATAAGGTAAAAATAACTAGGATAAGAAACGCTGGAGAGTTGCGTCCCTAGCTACTTAGCGTAATTTGGCGGATCTAGAGGCAGTTTAATTGCGACGTAATTATTATAAAAGCTAACGATAAAAAAGGATTTAAGTTTAAGAGTCTTTATAATAAATTAGAAATACGCTTAGAGCTGCGGGCATTAGACATACTAGAGTAGAATAGTAGCGCTAAAATAGCTAGAAAGACGCTTAGCACGAGGGCGAGAGCGCTAACGTTATAGGCTAACTTACCTAAGAAGCTGGCGAACGAGATATATAAGATAGCAAGGTACTTACCTGACTATACGCTAACGAGGTCGTTAGGCTGGAAAACTCTATATAAGATTATCTAAAGACACAAGCCTATTGTCTCCTATATGCGGCCTATTAGTTATCGAGCATACGTATTAAATAAACACCTACTAAAGGCTATAAAGACGCAGTCTAGGGCTCTTATTAGCTATCTTATAGAGTATGATTTAACTAATATCTTTAGGATTTAGCTTCTAACGAAGGACCAAGTTGTTCGCGTAAGAGACGTTATTTTTAACCTAGGTTATTTTTATAAAGGTAGTAAAGATAGGTATAACGCGTAAGCTATTACGAGATCTATTAAGCTATTAGATATGCTAGAGATGCTAAATAAAGATAATATTAAAGTAGAAGACTTACTAATAACCTGGTAAGCGTGAGCGCGTACATTACTCTAGTAATTAACTATGTCTAATAAGGGAGTTCTCTCCTAAGTCGAGCATAGAGTGGATACGAAGGCTTCCGTAATTACTAAGTAAGTTAAAGAGATATAGCGTATAGTAGACGCTTTATTTTGTAATATATCATGCCTAGTAGCTGGAAATCTAGACAATCGAGGCGACAACGTTATTCTGGACGAATAAATTTAAACACTAGAAAATAAATTAGAGTAAGACGAGGCTTAATTATAATAGTAGCTTAGGGGTGAGGAGGATTTAGTGTTAAGGGAAAGAGTCTTAGTATAAGAAAATAGAGATACTTAATTTTTTAACGCGCACTTAACACCGCCTTTATCTACTTAGTAACTAGTTATAAACTATTCTGCGACTAAAATACTAGACTCTATACCTAACAGGCATACGAATAATGCTCCTTAGCGTTAAAACTTTCATTTTTTAGAGGAAAATATCGTTTTAGGCAGGCGTAAGCGTAGGCTAATAAACCATAATAATCCTTAGTTATATATAGCGATTTTTAGCGCTAGGCGCGTTGACAAATATCTTTATACTTTTATAACTTTAATAAATGTTAAGCAAGGCTAAAATAACAGATCTAGCTTTCTTAACGACTAGCGACTTTACAGGAGCCAATTGCCGCCTAAACTAAAGTCTATACACTAGCTAAAGTATCACTAATTCGGCAAGCAGTTTATAGAGGCCGTTTAACAAGAGTATCGCTAGGTGTAGGACAAGGGCTGTTTCTACAAGACAAAGATAACTAGAAAGATAACGACTAAGTAAGGTATTAAGGTACTCTCGCTTATGTAGGTATTTAATTATAAGTTTAACGAGGACAGCTATCTTTACAAGTTTAAGGCGCGGCTTGTTATACGAGGAGACCTTAAGGAGTAGTATAAAGACACTTACGTAGTAACGCTAGTAGCATAAAGTTTTCAGGCCCTACTAGCGGTTACTAACAAGTTTAACCTAGAGCTTTGGCAGTATAACGCGCCTAACACTTTCTTAAACGCCCTACTTAATCGCAAGCTCTTAGTAGAGACCCTAGACGTCTTTAGCAACGATGGCGAGTTCCTAGAGATCTTGCGCGCTCTATATAGTTTAAAGGAGTTAGCACTGCTTTGGCATAAAGATTTCTATTGCATAGTCAAGAAATTAGGCCTTAAGCGTGTCCTAGGGTTCCCATGCTTATATATAAATAATTGCCTTATATTATTTATCTTCGTTAATAATATTATAATCGCCTACTATTGTAGTACTTAACGCTTATTCGACAGCATTGCTAGCAAGCTTGTTAAACACTACAACTTAAAGACAATAAGAGAACTTACATGGTTCCTAGGCGTACGAGTACTTCGAGACAGGAAGCAGCGCAAGATTTAGTTATTATAGGATAAGTATATTAATAAGGTCGCTTATTAATTTAATATAAAGCTAGAGGGCAAAACGCTAGAGGCTCTATTACTATAATACGTAAATAACTTGCAGGCTTCTATAAAGGAGCCTAATACTAAATAATAGACGTATTACTAGTAATTAGTTAGTAGCTTAATATATATCACTTACTAGACGCGTCTAGATATTGCGCGCTCTTATATTATTTTAGCATATTACTTTACTAATCCTAGGCAGTTGCATGTATAGTACGCACTTAAGGTGTAGGTCTATCTCCTAGTAACAAAGTACTACGCTCTCCAGGGCAGTAGTAACGACGGCGACAGCGCCACTAAAATCCTCGCTAGAGGTAACCTTAATCCTGTCTTTTATAAAGTATTAGACGCGTCGTATACGGACGTTATAAAGACGCGCTAGAGTAGCTATAGCTATTTCTTCTTACTATATAATTTGCTAGTTAATTAGAGATCTACGGTGCAAAGGACCGTTAGCAAGTTAATAACAGAAACGGAGCTACTTACTCTATTAACTGCCAGATTACAACTTTAGGAATAGTTGCGCTTTTTTAAGGAGATTAGTTTTAAGCTAAATAAGACGCTAGTTATTATATATAATAACTAGTAGATAGTAGGCATTGTTAATAAGCAGGAAGACCGCCTAAAAACGAGTATTAAACACGTGGATATACACTAGATGTGGATCTATCAAGAAGTAGAGGCAGGACAACTCCATGTAAGATAGGTGCTAATAACTAAGATACTAGCAGACGGGCTCACGAAGTTGCTCTTAAAGTAGAAACATGCGGAGTTTGTAAGGCAGCTCTATCTCGTAGATCTCCGTGGACGATTTGTTGGGAAAAACGTCAAGTAAAAAGCTTAACACCATGAAATCTGGCGATAGCCACTTTTGCGGGTACGTCTACGGCTTCATATACGGGGCGATCGCCCCTCCAGCATGTGGGAGGTGCGAGGGGGTGTGTGAGGTTTGATGTTTGCCACTAAGCTGATGGCTTGTTTTCCTTTTATTTGTTTTTAATGTTTGCCACCGAGCTAATGGCTTATTTTCCTTTTGTTTGCTGTTTGCCAGTTATCTAGGATGTTTGCGCCTGGGTATATAAGAGATAGCTTACCTCTAGTGGCAGAGGGGGATATACATGAGTTATTTGGTTCACAGAGCTTACTATAATACTACAGTTATAAAAGTTTATCTAAAGTTATTAGAGTAAAAAATGTAAATAAAGCAAAGCTATAGTAAGTGCGAAAAGCTAAAAGTAGAGGAAATAAGTTCAGGGATAAATAGTACAGGTGCGACGTTCTTATTTACCTTACTTAAGTACTTAGCTACACGTGCTACGCTAAGTAAAAGCGCTACCTAATAACTTATTATATCTTTCACTTTATAACGCGCTATTAGGCTAGAGTATCTTACTACTTATATTACGTAGCTCTAGAGCTATTAAACAGTACTATTTAATACTTTTAGAGCTAGGGAGCATGTCGTAAGAGTACGTTATTAAATAATCTTAATTTATAAGATTATAGAGCTTAACTTCGTAAGTTATATAAGTAGGGTAGTATTAGACTAAATAATTAGTATAAAATACAGCTCTTATAGCTACCTTTTATGTATTATTAGAATATTAGAACTATATTTTAATTTCTAAATAATATACTAACCAGCTCCATATCTCCTCTATAAAGTATTACATAACTAATCGTATGCCCACTGACTTAGTTATATAGTACTATTATTTAAAAAAAAATTTAGAAAAATTTATATAAAATATTATTATTATTATTGAAAAGTATGTTTTATCTACGAATTAAATAATAAAGCTGAATAATATTAAATTATAAATTTTCTTTTAAAACTAGTCCTAGTATAATAAGTAAGCTACTAGAGAATTATACGGTAAGAGTAATTAAAGTGTAAGATCTAGAAACTAATAATAGTTAGCACTATTTATATTTATTAGTATTTAATTTGTGCTCATGAGCACAAGGGCTAATAGCGGAGTCGATATTCGAGAGGCTAAGTATATGGGAACCACCTTTCTTGACAGTGACATCCCCAGACATTGTGGCGTCGGTCCGATTCATCGCAAGGTAGGCGTACAGCTCTATCGTTGATTTGTCAGTGAGACTGTGGCATATGGATCTATTTGAGCAGCTGAGAACACCCAGCGACCGGTATTCCAATAATTGTTGAGAGCACCTCGGTAAGCCAGTGAGACACCTGACTGTCAGGTAGACTGCTCCAATTGTGCCTTTTGGGATCGGGACTAAGGTGAGCCTGTGATTTATGCGCGCAGATACAACATTGTTGTATGCAATTAGAAGCGACACGTAAGCCCGTACCACATGCAGGTGAACATCTCAATTATGCCCGGCGGCTCGGGGCATTTCCCTGCTCGTCCACATTGTTATGAGCACAATCCGAACCAACTCCGCACTCTCTATCGTACCTAGGTACGGGAGGTCGTTATGTTTGTTCAAATTATCACGGCGCTAACTTTAAAGTAAATTACTAAAAACTCTTTTGTTAAGTTATACCTTTCTACTTAGTAATTTGTTGAATTTAAAGTTAACGCCGTCGACGGGTCAGCCGCACGTGACGACCTCCTGTGCATAGTCCCACATGCCTCTCCCCAGATCTTGGCGACACCATCCCCAACGCACTCTCTCTCCGCATTACCCCGCAAACATCTCAACTCCGCCCTGTTCCCTCAATGCGCAATTCTTCACACGGCCATTCCTCCCGGAGCGAACACCCCGCGGGTGGCGTCACGCGCATCGGGACGATGCGTCAAACTGGAGCAAAGCCGGGGGATCGGCACAGGGGTGTGGATGTTTTAGATGAAGGCTCCGGGACTGCCCTGACAGTGCCTGCATGTGTGACTGAGCGCACCGAGGTAGAAATTCACATGCGATGGCTGCGTGGTAGAATCAATGGTGGGGAATTGGTGTTCTTCGCGGAGGAGTCAAACGGGGCGGGGACGACGTGACGAGGTTGTCGGAGGAAAGCACGGATGGGGAAGCTGTGATACTTTTGATGGACGACGGAGACGTATATAAGGAAGAGGAGTGCGATGGTGGATGCGGTACCTCGCAGTCCACTCTTGAGTTCAAACATCGGTCTGCAACATATCTTCATCATGCGCTTCTCTCTCTCCACAGTCGCTCTTCTCGTCACCGCCGTCGCTGCGGTCGACATCTCGGGTGCTCCTGCTTGCGCTGTTAGTCAATTCAGTCCCTCTGCTTCTCTGACACACCTGGCGACGTTCAGTTTTGGAGCCAAGACATCTTGCTAATATTGCTGCGACAGCAAACCTGCCTTCGGAATAACCAGGGCCACTCCGCTTGCGACCCGAACGCTACCACGTACACCTGCTTTTGCGCCGACTCTGCCTTTTTCAGTACCATTCAGCAGTGTGTCCTGTCTACGTGCAGCTTGAGTGATGCTGTTGGTAGGCGATTGCACACTGGTCATTGATCCTGAGGCTGTGATACTGACGGTGTGATAGCTACCTTGACCTGGTACAACACTGTGTGCAAATAGGGCGCGTGTGGGCCGCACTTAGGCATACGAAGAGGAGTAGTCGAAACGATAAGATTGTTAAAGGAAACCTTGGAAGGAACATCGTAGTTAACCACCCTCATTAGCTATCCCTATTGCCATAGTCTCTGTTATGTTAAATGTGAAAGTGTAATGATCCGCCCACATCGCTGTGAAAGAGGCCCAACCGGATGTGGTGAGGTATCAGCCGCTCGCGAACAGCCCCACAATTGAACAGTATCTGTATGACCTTACTAAGCGCCGAGTCTTCGGCACAAGAAGGAACGCAAGCAAACATCGGTTATTGCTAATTAGGCTTTCAAGCGTTTTATCTACTCTTTGCAGAACTTCTAGCCACGAAGAGTTTAGCTACCGTGTTTTATTAGATGACGCACGGCCATTACTTGGCGTACGCTCACCGCCAAATGCTCGACTTCTTCACCCTCTCATAACTACACCAATATGGACCTAATTGAGGCTGCGTTAGAGTCGGTGAAATCGCTAAATCCTAAAGAAATGCCTAATTACACTATAGTTATAAAAAAGTTTAGTGATAATTAAATAACGCTATTAAAGCGCTACTATAAGGTTTAAGGCACCTATACTTAGCAAATTAATAATATACACCTCCTTAATACTACGTAAGAAAAAGCTCTTATAACTTATATTAATAACCTTTACTAATAATGTCTACTACCTATAAAATAAATAATATAGAATTTTACTTAAGAAATAGCTAGAAGAGGTGCTAAAAAATACTAAGTTAACTACTTTATTACTTAATATTATATTAACTTTATATTATATTAGAGCTTTAGTATAGACGCGTTATAGCACTAAGCTAATTTAGTATTTAAATATAGCTTATATTTTAAGTTTTTAGCGCAGAAGATCGAATAGTATAATGTAGAACTATAATATATATATAATACAAATAAATAAGGTTTCTTAATTAAGATGCCATTAAAGATAAAGCGCATCTTCTCTCGCTAAAAATATAAAAATAGTAGAGTAAAGCAAGTTATCTAAAATAGTAATAAAGAGTAAATAATAATACTTATATATATTTACCCTAAGGATAGTACTCTTATACTAATTTTAATTTACTAGACGATTTTTAATAATATATAAGACTTATAGCTTTAAGATTTTACTCTATAAGAGTATAAGTGTTTCTTTACTTCCTTAGCTAGTAGATAGACGAATAACAAGCTTAGCATATAATAGCTAAAATAAGTATTTAATTATAAAATAAATATTAAGACGCGTCGCTCTTAGCGTCTTCTTATTTTTAATAGCTATAGCTTTTATATAATAATAAAATTTATTAAGTATTATAATAAGAATTAAATTCTCCTAGCCGTATTTCCTCCTTACGCGACCTATACTCTCTAACGCATACTCTACTAAGCTCTCGGACTTCATGTATAGCTGTTAAGGCCTTATCTCTATCACAAAGCGCGACTTCTTCCGCATGTTCTATCGCGCCTGGCATACAGCGTTTAAATATAAGACGATTATTACGCTGTGCAAAACACCGTCCCGACCCACTTGGGGCGAGTTTCTGAGTGGCTGCACGCTTTTTAGGTAATCGCTTCCTCGCTTTCATCGCTGTACACCCAATTTTGTATAAGAGACAATATAATAGAGGAAATAAACCTACTAAGAGGTATAATACACTAAGTACTTAAAAATGGAAGGTTCTAAAAGTGTTTAACGCTGGCCGCAACCCTCCGCGGAGGCGTAAAACTAACTTATAGAGGGCACCTCTACGCGTCTTACAATTTACAGGCACAAACGAGTTTATAGAGAAGCAGGGACCTATAGAGGACAATAATAGCGTTAATATATATATTAATAAGTATTACCGTAAGGATAAGGAGCCTTAGTTAGCCTAAAGGTCTGCGTTACTAGAAAATAAGCAATTACCTAATAAGAAAGTATTTAATAAAGTTATTAATAATAAAAGTATTAGTAAGCGCAAGTAAATACCTAATAAAAATATTAAATAATAATTTAATTCTAAATAGAGTTAAGACGATAACGTAGATAGAAATTAATAAAACTAGTAAAACACGTAATAGGGGGTATTTAATAAATAACTAAAACTATATAAAGTTAAGCTATATATTGCTTACTACTAGCCCGCGTTCCTACGTAAGGAGGATGTTAGGACTAAATTTAATACTAAAATAAGGATACATACGTACTTTTACGTAGAGCTCTAGTAGTAAGTAGAGTAAGTTATAGGAGACCTTATAAAGTAAATTCCGCCTATAAAAATAGTAGTAAAAAGTCTAATAATGGTTATATATACTATAGGTACCTAAGTAATAGAGACTTACGTAGTCTTTTAAACATAGTGATAGTATTACTTTTAAATAGGTTATTAAGCATGCGTACAAGTTGAAGAAAAAATTTATTATTAAAATAACTTATATTAACTTTAATTTAACGCTAGTAAAGCTAAAAACTAGCTAAAATGGTTAAACGCGTAATAGGGGGGTATTTAGCTTATAAAGTTCCGCTTAGAGCTCTCTACCGCAACTTACTACAACTTATTACTAGCTACACGATCTGTCAGAGGTCCTCGCATATACTGTCGTTAGTAAGGGCCCTATAGTCGCGATCCGCGATAAATAGTAATGCCAGGATACTCACTATAGCAACTATCCGTACGTGTGCTAGGTTAAACGTACGCCTAGGCAATCTAATTAGTTCGAGAATTACTACCTAACGAGTAGTACTATAGTGGCGGCATGGACGCGCGATATAACACAGGGCAGGTGTATAGTTAATAAGCCACATAATAACGTACGCCTAAGTCTCTTACTAGCTAGAGAGAGAGCTACGAAAGAGAAGGCAACGTAGAAATTAGCTAAAAAAGATAATAGATCTAAACTTAATATAAATTACTTTATAAAAGTTAATGCCGCTAAATTACTTTTTATAAGTTAATGCCGCTAGATTACTTTTTATAAGTTAATTAGTATAAAGTTAAATTATTAGCTAGTAGTAGTTTCTTTAAATACTTATTATAACCTTAAGGAGCTCCTTTATATTAGTATAATAAAACTGAATTTATATAAACTTAGTAAAGCTTACGTATTAAACTTAGTACTTTTTTAATTAATAAAAAAAGTAGGTAATAGCCAGAGAGGTAAATAAAATTTAAGAAGTACTTTTTAATATTATTAAACGTAGCTAGCTTAACCTTAATATACTTATAGACCTATCTAACGCGGGAATACTATATATAGTATAAGAGTAGTATTTTAAGCTACTAGTGCTATTGCTCCTACGCCTTCGTAAAATGGCAATTCGGTGGTAATCTAAGTATAATAGGCTATAAAGAGCGATAAGGAGGACGCTAGAGGCGTATATAGGGAGGATTAAAAGTAGAAATAGCATAATAAGTTATATAGGGAGAGAGTTAAGTAACTAAATAAGAGGGCTAGTATTTGTGGCACACAGTCACAACGATCAGGGAGCTTAAAAACAAAGTCTATTAAGGAGAGAAAGCTTTATAATAACTAGCTATTTATAAGTTTAGGGGATCGCGTGCTTAGCTACTTAGCTACTTAGCTTAATTTTGGCTAGCGTAAAAAGCTTTAATAAAGTACTTTTTATAATATACCCCCTAGCTTATAGAGCGTAGTAAAATAAGCTAAATAGTAACTTAAAGTATAAAAGGTAGTAAACTTACGAGTAGAGCTTAAAAAGCGTCTAGCTTAGATCTTTAGCTTGCTAGGTGATTAGTCTAAGTAGCTAGTTTATATATAGTTCCAAGAGAAAGGTAGAGAAGAAAACGAGTAGCGTACTTTTACTATAAAGCTTTAATAAATATTTAAGGATAATTATTTACTTATAACGTGACCCGCGCGAGTACCTGCGTAAAAAAATAAAAAAATAAAAGGAGTAGTGTACTTTTACTATAAAGCTTTAATAAATATTTAAAGGTAACTATTTACTTGCAACGTAACCCGTGCAAGTACTTTAATAAATAAATAAAAGAATAGGTAGCTATAGGATTATAGCGCCTAGCTAGTAAAAATTTACTTACTTATAAGCTTACTATAATTTATGCTTTAATATTCCTTAGAAAAACTAGAAAAAGGTCTACTATCTACCTCTTATACTTAAGCTTAGTTAATAATACCTTTTACTAATCCTTTTAAATTTAGCTCTTAATTTTACTAATCTCCTTACTTATAAACTTATTATAAAGCTTATAAAATACTTCTTCCTAGAGCGTGTACTAAAGGCGGTTATACTTTATAGGCTTCTATTAGTGCTAGCTATTTGCTCTATATAGGCACTTATAGCTCGTATTAGGAGTGCGCCCTCTAAGCGTAGCGTACATGCCTGCGTGCTTAGTTGTTTAGTCAGGCTACGCGAGCCAGCGAGCGTATCCTTTTAAAGATAGAGTTACTACTGCGCCTGGTCGCGATAGGTTATTAAGCTCTCTCTAAGCCTACTTATAGTTGTATTATAGTGCTAAGCGTAGGAAATCCTTTATTAGCAGCGTACCCTTTATCTTTAGGAGATCTAGGGGCACAGCGTTAGCGTGTGCGCGGTTCCATTCAGATAGCCATTTAGTTATGTCTATTGTTCTGCTACTCTGTGGGCGTAGGGTGACCTCTCTATATGTATATTATACCTGCTCCTTCTAATTATTATTGCTTAGATAAAGATTATTTTTAAGTTCTCTAATTAGTGCCTATAGCATTTACTACTTATTTAATTATAGTATTATAAGCTCTAGCTTTTATAAATTAATTATAATATAGACCTAGTTCTAGAGTGCCTAAAGCTTTATTATAAGCTAACTATAAATAGTAAACTCTAGCTTATAGCGCTTAAGCTATTATATATAAAACTTGCCTTTAATATTTATATCCAGTAGCTCTAGACCCTAGTCGTGTATATTTATCTACTTAGGAGCCTTAAAGTTAATATAATTTTATATTTTTTAAGTTTTTACGTGGTACTTAAGCTGCGTGTACAAAGATAGGAATAAGTTATAATTTATAAGTTAGTTACTTATTAGAAGCTTTATAGTAGTTATTATATAATCTAGCTTTATTATAAGTTATAAGCGTTAAGACGTAAGCGTAAGAATAATAAAAAGTAAGAAATAGTTTACTACTATAATTATTAGTTAGTATAAAGTAAGTATATTATAAAGTATTATAAAGGTACTAGGCTTATAATTATAGCATATAGTTACAACGATTAGGGAGCTTAAAAATGAAGTCTATTAAGGAGAGGAAGCTCTATAATAACTAGCTATTTATAGGTTTAGGGGATCGCGTACTTGGCTGCTTAACTGCTTGGCCCAACCCTAGCTAGCGCAGAAAGCTCTAGCAAGGTGCCTTTTGCAATAGTATTATTAGCGTAAATTTTTTATACTCCGCATACGGGCTATTTAGCTAACTTTTTAATTAAAATTTAACTAATTATACGCCTACTTAGTAATAAAATTACTTATAAAAGCGTAAAGACCTACTGAAAATACTATACTTTATTAACGCTACTAACGCCTCTCTCTTTATAACTCCTTTACTATAATAGCTATTATAAAATAAATAATAGTAATTAATTTAGCAACGTTAGTTACATCTTATATAGCTATTGTACCCTCTTTTTAAATAATAGTAGGTGTAATTTAGGCACCTCCGCATATCGTCGCCAACACTAACTCTCTAGTATTACGCCTTACCTAGCACCTATGGCACCTACCTATAAGACGTAAAGAATCCTCGCGTAAATGCCTTCTAGTTATAGTACACGCGCTATACTACCTTTTCTAAAAAATAGGCGAAGTCCTTATAAGTGTAAGCGTATTTATAATATCTTTTTATCTTGTTCTTTAGCGTCTTCATGGTCTACTTAATTAGATTAAAATATAGTAAGTATAATAATAAGTATTTAAGTATAACGCTTGCCTTTACGTATAATATAATAATCTTTTCTAACGTATAAATAGAGGTATTATTAAAGACTATTACTAATTAATCACCTAGCTATATATTATATTAGGAGAGTACTTTATTTAATAGAAACCTTTTTAGAAACTCTAGATTAATTACGCCCTAGAATATTACATAGTCGACGTAGCCATGCACATCTATAGCAGGGAGTAAGCTCTATAGCTCTAAGCGCCGTGCAGAGTACTATACGTCGGCAGGCGTGTTTACAGTTAACCAGACATACTTTCTATTGCTAGTTCTCTTATTACAAGCGCTCTTGTCAAGGCAGATAACCTACTTTAGTTTATATATTTATTAGTAGCGCGCTTAGAATACCTAATAAAGGCCTTTTATAGCGCTCTCTAGTAGCTTTTAACGTAGCTTTTTAACTTTACTTTATACTGGCGAGAGCTCTCGTGATAGTAGCTACTAATATTTATATATTAAAGTTATTGTACAAGAAGGCCCATATTTTATTAATATATGCCGTAGGTTTGCCCTATAGGAGTTCTAAAATTACGTCTTAATAGCACTATCGTAGTAATAGCAGGCAACTAATTTTTATACACTATAAAGGATATACTTAACTAAACGATTTTATATTAAGTTAATATTTATATATAGTTTTAGGGTTAAATTTAAGAGATTTATAAATTTTATAATTATTTTACCTATTGTTTATATAATTAATAATTACTTATACTATTAAGGGCTATAGTTTATATCTAGTAAGCCTTTTAGGATTAATTAGCATGCCTTATAATACTTAAAAAATTAAGAAAAATTACTATATTTTCTTTAGTTAGATCGTCGGCCGTATAAAATTAGGTGTACGACCATGAAAGCGGGGAAGCGATTACCTAACAAGCGTCAAGAGTGGGTCGGGACGGTGTTTTGCACAGCACCGATATTAAGTCCTTTGAGGTCACTGGCCTCTCACCATTGAACGCAGAGGTAGTGTTACAAAAGTTTAGAAAGGCAGAAGCAGAGAGGCCATCGTCCTCTAAGAGCGGCTTGTCAGTACTCAGCGCTTTAGATTAGAGAAAAATAGAGCGCTTGCTGCGCGAGGTTGTCGAAAATACCTATTCTAAACACGCGCAGCAGCTCTCTCAGACGATCCATTATATGGCCGTCCAGAAGCAGCTTCTCCAGCACGAAAATAACCGCCTCAAAGAAGCTCTTATTAATAAGAGAAACTAGCGACAGCGTGGCAGGCCTTTGCTACTTAAAGCACCGCTAGAGTATAATGGAGGCGCTGTTCTCTAGTCGCCCGCGAAAGTCCAAGACGCCCGAGATAGGCAGGCGCAGAAGGATGCCGACGAGCAGTTAAAACAACAGCAGAAGGAGGAGAAACTTGCTCTACAAAAGCAGCAGAAAGAACAGAAACAAACTATGCTTAAGGAGAGGAAGCGTAAAAGGCTTGCCGCCAAAGAAATTCGCCTCCAAGAGCAGCGTAGCAAGGCTACTGCGCGTAAAGAAGCACGTATTACACGCAAGGCCAAAAAATAACTCTAAAAATATATATAATTATCCTAAAGGGGTATAAGACGTTAGATAATTACTTCTACTACTCCGCCTTATCTATATAAAGCGCCTAAAGTTACTAAGGTCTACTTCTCTTTTATTATTAATAAGGAGCCTATATCTAGCCCTAGCACGCGCGCACAAGAAATATACGCTTCCTATAGAGGTTTTATATATAAATTATTATTAGCAATTAATTGTTTAAGCTCTATAGACCTCTCTACTTGAAAATCTCGCGATAATAGCTCTGATATAGAGCTCTACAGCCTTAAAAGCAGTAGGTGTGGGCTTCCGGAAATCGTGCGCCAAGTGATGCCCGTGCGTCAACTGATACCGTAGCTTGGCAGGTCATGTGCGCTGTCAGGTCATGCACACCCTTTTTACTAGTATATTTAACGAAAATTACGAACTTTAAAGTCTTATAACTTTATATTAAGGCATTATTTTTTTAATATCTCTTATAATTATAGTAGTATAGTAATTATATTAAAGGTGTATAATATAAAAACATATATTATATATATTAATAGAGGTATAATGTCTAAATTAGAAGGATATACACTTTTACTAGTAATAAGGCTATTTTTTTTTTTACTTTAATAACTCTATAACTACTTTGTAATAAACTTTTAAACTTTGACTACACATTAATAGTATTACATAGAACCCACATTTAGAATTACTAAGCTATAGGAATCTTATATAAAAGATTATTTTTTTGGTGAGAGGAAAATTAGCGTATTTTTAATATTCTAAATATCTTAAGAATTAAAGCAGCTTTAGCTTCGTTATATAAAATATAAGGTCTATATGGGGCTGTTAATATATAGCAAAGATTTAAAAGTTTATTACAAAGTAATTATAGATTTATTAAAGTTTAAAAAAATGCTATTTTACTAGTAAAAGCGTATATCCTTCTAATTTAGACTTTATACCTCTATTAACATATATAATATTTGTTTTTATATTATACACCTTTAATATAATTACTGTACTACTATAATTATAAAAGATATTAAAAAATAAAGTTTTAATATAAAGTTATGAGACTTTAAAATTCGTGCTTTTCTTTAAATTTACTAGTAAAAAGGATGTGCATGACCTGACAGCGCGCACGACCTGCCAAGCTACGGTAAAATACGGTATAAGATTCGATCTGTGGCTGAAGCGTGGCATCCTACACATAGGCATTGGGCTCTATCTTGGGTACGAACATTAATACTCCTCCTAAGAAATTCATCTGAAGTATATTTATTAGCCACTGTAAAATCGGGCTTATACTTTAATAAAAACTTTACAAGCTATTATAAATAAGCTAGCGTATATAGTCACCGCCCACATAGGATTGCCGCCCACCCTACCAAAACACGCGATATCTCTCTATAACGCTTATTAAAATAGACCCCCGCGAAAAATCTATATAATTAGCTATTAGTAATTTTAATACTAGCGTTTATCTAAGCCTACGCGCTATAGTAAAAGTATATAATATTTTTTTAATTTACTTTATATAGCTAACTAAGTAGCGCAATAAATAGCGTAGTCTACTATTAAAATTAGTAATAATTAACTCCTTTAGAGAAGACCTTTTTAATAAAGTAGATTTTTAAAAAAGACGCGCGCACCTGCCCTCCTTTTTATACTTATACCTAAGAAATAGCTAATTAAATCCTACGTATAAATAGTAATAACTAGCTTATAGGGAAGCTCTAGATCTTACACTTTATCTACTAATAGCTATATATCGCCTTAGTAGTTAACAGAAAGCTAGAGGCTTAGTGAGCTAATGCAGCGACACTAGAGCAGGCGCGCGCCTTCCTAGAGCTCTATAAGCAGACTAGACGGCGGCTCAACATACAGGCGGAGAATACCTATAATATGGACGAGACTGGCGTTGCCGTAGGGGTATGTACGAACACTAGAGTACTCTCTAGTAGTCAGAAAAAGAAGGCTTATATTCAGTCTCTAGAGAATCGCGAGTGGGTCTCTATAATTAAGTGTATATTAGTAATAAGGCAGAAACTACGCTACGTAGTTATCTTTAAGGGCTAAAGCCTATAAATAACTTAGTTTCCTTTGTCCTACGTACCTAACTAGATCTATACAATCTTAGAGAACTGATAAATATTAAATATAATAGGTATTAAGTAGCTATAGCGCATATTTTTACTTAAAATAGTTATAAGTAATAGTTAGTACTAACTTTTTATCCTTAATAGCTATAGTAGCTATATTAATATTAAGTTCCTTTAGCTTTATAAATAATATTAAGTAAAGCTCTTATACTTACCTGCGTATACCTTATATATCTTATAGCTACTAAATTTTACTCCTTTCTCTATTATTAAGTCTAGTTACTAACGCTAGATCTAAAAGCTTATATTACTTAATAATACTACACCTATTAAGAAGGAGCACTTTATTACTTACTACTATTAAGCTAAAAAAAAGACTTAATAGAGCGCGTAAATTAATCTAGCTAGTAGGCTACTAGTATCTACCTACTTAATATTAATTAAGTACTTAGCTTATTATAGCTTTCTTAGAGGCCTACTACGCCTACGCATTAGTAGTAGCCTTAGTAGTAGCCTTAGAGCTTTTTCTCTACTCCTTAAGGCCCTAGGGATCTATACTTGGCTTAGCGTAAGGTGTAGAGCTACGAGAACCTAGGTCGCAAGACAAGACTTCTTTTACAAAAAGTAGGTAAGGCGCTAGTAGCTATAAATACTTAAGCTATAGGGCTTAAATTAGAGAAAAGACGTCTTAAGTAGTAGCTAAAGACTACTAGCTTTTAGTATCCTTAAAAACGCGTTTAAGTAAATCTAAATTAACGCTTTATAAAGATAGAGACTATTAGGGAGTTAATGCGCTTAGCTAAGGCCTTAGCAGCCTAGCAAAGTAGATATACTATAGAGGGAGCTATAGAGGCGGTGGCAATAGTAGTAGTAGTAGCTACTTTATAATTTATGTGTATTATATAGTAATTATAATAGGCGTTATTAAGAAATCGCGTGTTTTGTGCGGGTGTCGCGTTTGGTGGGGTGGGCGGCAACCCTATGTGGGCGGTGACCATATGCGCTAGCTTAGTATTTAGACTTTGTGCTACTCTTGCTTCTCTAGAATAGTCTAGGCGACACAGCACGTACATGGTAGTTCAGCCTTCTAGCTTTAGCAACAGCGGCTTATATTATCTAGGATCCTTGCAAACCTTAATTAAATAAAGAGTGGGACACAGACATTAAGACTACACCTAGTGTTAAGCTTGACGTGAATTCCAAGCTTTTAAGCAACAGTAGCGGGTTAAACGTAAAACTACTATTGTGCCTTATCGTAAATCCCGGCGTAACGTGCAGCCAACACCAAAATAGCTTAACTAACCTTAAGGCTAGGCTGGTAAATGGGTTGGATCGCAAGGGCCACAGTTAGGTCTGACTAAGCAGAATATTAAAATTTTAAAATTTAAACTCACTATAACTTTTTAAATATAAGGGCTATACTTATGCAAACTTATTACGAGGCGTATATTTTTATAAGCTAGATACATTAATACTTTATATTTATTTTAGGGAGATATTATCATTTTAGTAGTATTCTACGTTATTTTTTAAGATGCACAACTTAACATACTATATAATTTTTTGAAAATTAAGTACATTACTATTAATATATATATCTTATATTAAGATTACATAATTATAGCTCCTCTATTAGAGAGTTTAAGTTTTGAAATTTTGGTATTCTGCTTAGTTAGACCCAACTGTGGCCCTTGCGACCCAACCCATTTACCAGTCTACTTAAGGCTACAAAGCTCTATACAGTAGCTATTTTTATAAGACGTTCTAGTGAAGTGGTCTATAAATTCTTAATAATTAATTATAGCTCTATAAAAATCTACTTAGAGTTATAATAATCCAGCCGCTACGTAAATAAGGCTATAGAGTTTACAATACAGCACCTATAGCTTAGTAGTATTTATAGCTTTAGTAAGGGATTTTTTTTCTCAATAGCTTCTCTTACTATCTTAATAGTATTTTTTCCGCCTTTTTTTAGTAAGTTTTATAAGACTGCTACTTTTGCGCTTACTTAGTTACCTGATTAGTCTTCTCTATTACTTAAGCTACTTAAGCCTTAGTCCTTATAACGCGGTTCCCTTATAGTAGCCTTGCTTTAAACTACCTACTTACCCTATAGGCCTTAAATTACTAACTTTTTAGAGCTGTAGCTATTCCTTATTAGCCTTCTTTTATTACAGACGGTTACGTACTCTCTATATACGGCTTAGCGACTTAAAAACAGCTCCGCTATAATTCTTATTAGGCTAATTAAGCTCTAGACACTTGTTACTCTTTTATTTACCTCTTTTTATTACTTAGCGCTACTATTAGGCCCTTATTCTTATATTATAGAAGCTACTTTTATATAGTAATTAAGTGCACAATTTTTATTAGTCTTTTTACCTTATTACTATCTCCTACATCTAATATAGTCTTTATAACCTAGTTAACATTCCTCTAGTTAGACGCGCTAAGTACTAAGATAGACCTTTTTTATAATTTTTACTTAGGTAGGTTAGCCTTATTAAATCCCTTAAGAATCGGTTCTAAATCTAGAAGTAAGATACCTTAGCTTTTAAGGCCTAAGGTACTCATAATTACCTAAACAAGCTTTATTAAGCCATTTAAAATAGGCTAAAGAAGTTTCTATTTAAAACTAATAATAGGTTGTAGTACTTATATAGAAAGGCTAAGAGCTCTGCTAAGGAAGTATTAAAAAAAAACTTAAATTTAATAATATTAAGTAGCTATACTATATGCATTAAATAAGGTAGAAATATAGTATATAAGATCATATTTTAATTATGGTAGTATATAAAATCTAACGTATCCGGCAGGATGAGCGGCGCAGGCAAGCGAGTGGCGCACCCTACTAACTTTTTATAATATATTACCTTTTAACTGTAATAGCGTAACTACCTTTTGCTTAATTACCCTATAATAAAGCAGGTATTTACCTAGCCATCTTAGCTATTACTTAAAATTAAATTTAGAGTAGGCAACGCGCTACTATTACGTTTAATATTTTTAAAACTATACTTTAATACTAATACGTAAGAATTATTATATAACGTAATTACTAGCCTAAATAAAAAAATTCTTACGAAGCTGAAAAAGGAGGTAATTATTAGGTATATTTTTAATCTAGATTCGCGAGGATTTTCGTCCACGCTAGGTACTGTGCGAGATATGACAGATAAGCTACTCGCTAAGCGAAGCGCTTGTAACAGGAACACTCGCTCGTCGACACGAGAACCCTTGGCCAGTCAAGACAGGATTCTAGATCATCCGAAAACCGACACTCATCCGTATCGGACCAAGTTCGGATCTATCAGACCGATGGGGAACTACGGATCCGATTCGGATCTATTTCGGATCCATCAGACCGACGGTCAACCTATGGCAGATATGTGCTAGCTAGTCATCTGGGAAGAGGTGTATTTAGAGGAGCTGGGGGCCTTTGTAGTTCAGTACCTTTTCCGTATCCTTTCGTACCAGGCCTATAGGCACTTAATTTATTCGAGGCTACATTCTTATACACGCACTCCCATATGCCTCTGCTAGGAGATACGCCTATATCGATCCTATGAGTGACCTGCGCCGATACAGCGCTAGTAAGATTAGCAAAAAGTGGCCGCGCAACTTTATTAAGCAAATAGATAGCCTTACTACGCAGTTTAACTAGCTATATAATTAGTAAAGAGATCTATATAAGGATTTAAAAATAATTAGGGCCTAGTTTAACTGTATAGTGCGTACTAAAGCCACCTATAGTATCTATAATTAGGATGCCTATAACTTTAATAAGATAAGCGTTATAATAGATAAGATATTAGCTTAGCTTAATATTATAGACTTAACAATACGTAGTAGGCTAAAAGTAATATAACTAGGTAATTATAAGTAAGTTATAATAATTTGTAAAATTAATGCTTCTAGCTATATAATTTTGCCTTTTATTATTTTTACTAGCTAGTATTACCTTGCTATCTAATATAAGAATAATAATATACTATGCGACTAGGCTTTAGCTATTAGTAATAATAGTTAAACTACTAATATACTTAGAATAAAGCAACTAAAGTACTTTATTAATTATATAATAGAGCGCAAGATAGGCGCACACTAGCTACTTATACGTAATAATTATAAAAGCTATAACCTGCTTAAATTTTAGTTAATTTATTAAAAAGATAATATCTAAACTTTTAATATACTACTATATATAGTATATCTTTAATAGCTACTTAATATAAATTACTTTTCTTTGTTAAAGCGCGCTTATAGTTGCTAAATTAAAAGCCTAATACGTGACTATTTTAGATATATTATAAAATTAGAGTTCCTACTAGCTTTTTGCGTAGCTTAAAAGTAGGTAATTGTAAAAGAGAATATTTATATAAGTTTTTAAGGTGCTAGCCTAGTCCTACATAATCTAGAAGTAGTAATATTAAAGCTTAATATTAAGCTTTATACGCTAACACTACCTCTACTAAAAGTTACTTTATAAGAAGGTAAAACACTAAGTAATACGCGTAAGCTAGATGCTTAATTAATATTAATTTATAATAAAATTTAAAAGTTTAAGAGCTTATCGCCTACTTCTATTATTATAGCACTTAATTAGCTTAAAAAAGGCGCTAAAGTAATAGCTTATAAAGGTACACTTATACACGATTAGATTAATAGGCTTAAGAAGGCTAATAAAGTCACTATAAAATATAAAAAGTAGAAAGAAAGTAGATATAGTAATAAAATACCCTAATAAGGGTAAAGGCATAAGAGATTATGACAAAAAATATTAAGTAGTAGCTAAAAAGTAAAACGCGTTAAGGTAAGGCGTAATTAGGCACTATTTAAGATGCTTTAACGCGCTATAACTATTATAAAAAGATTAAGTATAACGTACAAACGTATATAAAGCGTACTATAAATACTACTTAATTTAAAATAATAATTATATATAATTATTATTTTGCGTTATTAAGTTAAATTACTATAGAGGTATAAAAAGTCAGTAGGGTATGCCGTTCCCTTGCCTACGCCGCTTATAAGGGGCTAGTTACTCAAGGAGCCAAATTTGCTAAAAGAATACTTATAAATTTAATATAGAGTCTAATGTTAAGCTTTAGGCATTATACTTATATATTTAGGATTTATATAACTAAGGGTTAAGGATCTAAGATAATAACTACGCGTAGCCTATTATATACCTTCCTTCCCTCTATTAGGGATAAAGAAAAATCACTATGTTTTATCTTACTATATAGATTAATAGTTATTTTATTATTTACTTATAATTTTATTATTATTATAAACCTCTTACTAGTTCTATTCTTACGTGTCTAATTATATATTCTTATTATAAGTAGTTACTACGGCGGTGTGTTCGCACTAGTGCGTTTACTTATTATTATATATATAAACTCGCTCCTTGCCTAGTTTTTAAACCTTACTTTTTTATACTTTCTTTTTTTTTCTTAACTTTATACACTATAACGTCTTGCTTTTAGCCTAGCCTTTTTTTAACTTTATAATCTAATTTTTCTTTTTCTTTTAATAAGATAGCTAGCCCTTCGTGTAATAGTTACGTAATAAAGACTCTTAAGTATTAAAAGCGTGCTATTAATTTTAATACAAAAATAAAAGAAGCCTTATCCTTATTATAGTTACTTAGCTACTAACTTACAAAAACTAAACTTTTTAAAAATAAAACTACTATTTTTAACGCTAGCGTAATCCTCCTTAGCTAGCTTACTAAGAAGTTTAGTTCGTTTAAAGTTCGCAAAGTAAGTACTGTGACGGCCTGGCATGCCGGCAGGACACATGACCTCGCGTGAGAGGCGCGACTACCTCACGCCTAGGTGCAGCTGCCTCACGCCTGGGCGCAGCTACCCACGCACCCAGTGTAGCTATCTTAGATAGATAGATATTCCGTGCCGAGCGGCAGCGCATAAAAGCGCCGCAGGCCTGTGTACCTACAGTCTCCTCATCTTAGTGTAGCTAAAATAGAGCTAACCTACCTTATCTACTCTCTTAATGCAGGAGCCTGTGCCTGTTCTTATATTATATTAAAATCTCTTTACTTAGCTAGAAATAGTAATAAAATATTAAGTTAAACCGCTCGATCTACCTGCGCGCACGACTCGACAACGACCACCTTAAAGAATCTACTATATAACTACGCTAAGCTATTAGTTTATTATAGAGTATAATTACCCGTAATAAAAGGTCCTAATACTACTAAGCAACGTACTACTTAAAGGGAGTTAAAGGACGTAGTTCGAAAATAGCACGCTATAGCTAGCTAGGAGAGCTAATTAGCCTGCCGCCCTTTACTTAACAAACGTGCTATACAGGCAACCTACTACTTACGTAAAGAGGGCTATAAGAGCCCTAGCCTTTATAAGAGAGGAACCTATTCCTACTAACTATTTTAAGCACTACCTGCTCGCCTTCTCCTTACTAGAGAACTAATAACTAGCTACTTTACCCGCAGTATTAATAAAATAGCACTAAAACACCTATTTATAGCGTTAGTCTTAGAAAAGGAGATGCTGGGCAGCGCGTATAACCTATTTAAGCCCTTTATCTACTAAGAACACGAAATCCAGAGCTATGGCTCTATTACTAAAAAAAACCATAATTAAGACACTTCCTTAAAACTTGCTCGTATCTAGCAAGGTATTAATAAGGACCTCTTATAACCTCCTTAGCTACCCACGTTTACTAGTAACAACCTAATCACTGCAACGCTAGAGGCCGTAATTAAGCATTTTAGGCAGGAACTAGTAAAGATTACTATAAAGCTAGTTAGCTAGCTACTTCTTCGTGGTGTAGAGCAATAATAACTATATATATACCGCTAGATCGCTACTAATACCTTAGCTAAAGGCAAAGGGCTGCATAGAGCCCTTATTTAAGCGCAGCAAAAGATAGACAGGTTAGAAGCCTAACTTGCTAAACAGGCTATAGTAGGCTCTACCCTTAATATACTAGTAACTTAATTTTATATAACTAAATTCTAAATCCTCCTTTAGACCCTAAGCTAGAGCGTCCCCTCCGCTAACAACCTGCTAAGCTCTAAGTCTAGTAAGTCTAATAACTTATGTTTTTCGCGCTTATTACTATTTAAGCCTGTTACTTGTCTATATACACGCTCTTTAAGCGCAAGCTAGCGCTTAGTTAAGTTCCTAGACCCTCCGCTACTCTTAGATAATAAGATAACTACGACCTTTAAGCACTAGAGGGCCTATATAGAGAATAAACTTCGGTCTAACCGCGATTAGTTTGTGGGAGAGACTTTAGAGGATACCTAAGAGCGTATTATAGTATATATAACTACACGCACAGAGGATCCCGCCCGTAACTAACTTATAACTTTAATTAAAGCTCTATAAGACAGTGGCGAACGTATTAATAGTAAATTTATAATAGATATAATAGAGTAAGCTTTTGGCGACCTATATAAGGAAAAAAAGGCCCGTTAGGCATTTATTTAATTACGCCTCTACTCTATAGCTAAGTTTACTAGCTTCTAAGTAGACTTCTTCCGCCTTACGACGCAGCGTAAGCTACCTACTAACTAATAGGTTAAAGAGTTCTACGAAAAGCTTATAAATTAACTCTATATAAATATAGGCCGTGATATTTATCGCTTTAAGGATAATTACTCTAAGTTTATTAACATCGCCCGCGACCTCGTACAAGAGGTAGTAATTATAGACTCCTAGGTTACAGCACGCACCAAACAAGAATCTTAAAAGAAAGCTACTTCTACCTTAGCCACTAGGTCTCGCGAGTACGCTTTAATACTAGTGTAGCCTCTTACTCGTATATAGCTAACGCGCGCCACCACTATAGCTCTAAATAGCTAGCTTACCTACTACTATTATAAAAAGTTAAGATATATTACTTAAGACTGCCTAAATAGCCCTATTAATTAGAAAGCGTTAGAGGCCAGCGATTTAGCACCGCAAGCTAATAAAAAGATATACTATAAGGCTAAGGACAGAGGCTTCCTCTCTTCTAACAAGGAATTAGGAAAAGTATTACTCTAGGGGAAGTCTCCTTCCTAGAGAATCCTATAAGAGCTACTAGCATACAAGACCTCTTATTTAGCAAAATTGCTTTTACTCTGCCCTGCTACATCTTAACAAACAGGCTAGTAATTAGGTTAAAGGCTCTTATTAACACAGGCGTAGGTAGCTACGTCCTAGTCTACCTTAAATACCTCCGTATAATTAAGAAGGGACTTAAGGCATTTATTAAAAGCATAGAAGCTGTTTCCCTAGCTAGATATAATAGTTAACTAAACAGGCAGGTAAATAAGCACTTCTAGGCTAACCTAGTGCTAGACAGCCACCGCCTTACTACTCACTTTATACCCTGCGATACTAGCCGCCACGACCTTATAGTTAGCCGTAAGCTTCTTAAGGAAGCTAACGTCTAGATTAACTATAGGTAGTAGATACTTAAGTAGCTAGACATAACATAGATTAACTGTAAACAAGACATTATTATCCTAACGCAGGGCATAGCTACAGGAATTAATCCTAAGTATTAGGTAGATACTAACTAACGTGACAAGCTTATAGACGTAGCTATTATATAGTATATCTACCGCTTATCGCAGCAATCCCCTCAGCGTCGTACCTACTAAAAGAACCTAGCGAAGATAGAGGAGTAGCTCCGCTACCAAGCGCTGCCATTACAAGAGTAGTAGCTAACTCGCCCTAAACCTGTCTCCCGCGAGGACCTCGCTAAGACAGGCCTTAAGATTAATATTATAAAAGTTATAGTATTTATAATTAATGCGCATTAGAAAGAGACAGTTATTAGCTATATTAGTGTTTATAAAGTAGAGAAGCTAATCCAAGACCGTAAGAAAAAGATAGACTAAACAAACCTGCTAGACCTAGACAAAGAACTCCGCTAGCTTCTTATAAAGAAGTTACTATTCCTAGGCTATGCGGGCGCTACCCTAGCTTACTTCTTAAAAAAGGACTTTAACGTACTACCTCTACACCGCGATGGCGTTAATTATAACATTAAGCTAACCGCGGATAACACACTAATATTAAGCCTACTATATAGCATGTCTCTAGAGTAGTTATAGCTTATTAAGGATTACTTAAATAACTACCTCTAACGCGCCTTACGCCTTACTAGTACTATTTACTAAAAAGCCTAGAGGGGGGTAGCGATTTTGTGTTAACTATTGCAAGCTTAACGCTATTATAAAGAAAGATATCTATCCTATCTTACTTATCTAAGAGACCCTTGCGAGGCTCGCCCATGCTAAGATATTTACTAAGCTAGACGTACGGCAGGCCTTTTATCGCATTTGACTAGACAAGGAAGCAGAGGACCTAACCATATTTTATATACGCTATAGTAACTATAAGTATCGTATGCTCTTATTTAGTCTCTATAATAGACCTGCCACCTTTTAGTAATATATTAACAGGGTACTGCATGGCCTACTTAACAACTTTTACATAGCATATCTAGACAATATCCTTATTTACTTAGAGGATCCACTACACTATAAGGAGCATGTTGCGCAGGTGCTTAAACGACTCCGCGACGCTAGTTTACAAGCAGATATTAAGAAGAGCGAGTTTATAGTAACTAGGACAAAGTTCCTTAGCCTTATTATTAGCACTTAAGGTATTTACAAGGACCTAAAGAAGATTACTACTATGCAGGACTAGCCTGTGCCTATATTAGTTAAAAGTATATAGTTATTTTTAGGCTTCTATAACTTCTACCGAACCTTCCTTAAGGACTATAGACACATTATTAGACTGCTTATAAAGCTCCTTAAGAAGGGCGCCTAGCATGCCTTTAAAGAGCAAGAGCTTATAGCCTTTTAGCAAGTTAAAGACCTTATGCTATTAGATAACGTACTTACTTATTACTCTCCCTATCGCGTCACACGCATAGAAATAGACGCGAGTAATAGTGTTATTACTAGCGTACTCTCTTAGCTACAGGACAACGGACTCTGGCGACCTATAGCCTTCTATTCTAAGACAATAAGCGACCCGCAGATAAACTACAATACACACGATAAAGAGATGCTAGCCGTAATCTATAGCCTTAAAGAATAGAGATCTTAGCTTATTAGTTTACAGATAACTAAGCCCTTTAGCGCTATTACTAATTATTAAGCGCTAGAGTACTTCTCTACTAAGCGCGAGCTTACTCCTCGATAAATACGCTAGGCTATAATAGTGGCTAATTTTAACCTAAAGCTTACCTACTAACTAGGTACTACTAACGTGGTGGCTAACGCGCTATCACGCAAGCAGGAGGAACTATAGACTTAAAAGAAGAAGAATAAGGTAGCTCGCATAAGGGTCTTCTTATAGGCTAAGTAGCTAGACGTTAACATAGTGTAAGAAGCTATAACCTAACTCGCTAACCTAGCCACTTAAGGATTATAAGGCTAGGAGCTTAAGATCGCTGTAATAAACACCTTTCTAGCCTCTCCCTTTATAGAGGATCCTCATGCCCTCGTTAATTAGGTAATTAAGGTAAACTAGAATCACGATAGCCTATAAAAGCTACGGGAAAAAGCTCTATCTAATAACTAAGGACTATAAAAGCTAAATAATTAAGATCTACTCTTATATAAAGATTAGCTAGTTATCCCAGCAGTTAACTTCTTACGTACCTACTTAATCTAAGCCACCTATGCTACGTAGCTCACTGCTCACCTAGGAAAAAGGAAGACAGCGAAGCTACTTAGAGATTAGTACTATTAGCTAAATCTAGCGAAGGATGTGGACACCTATGTCGCCGCCTATAAGGCTTATTAATAGAGTTATACGCCCCGTAACTGCACCCTAGGACTACTTAAGCTACTACTAATACTAGAGCGAGCATAGCAGGACGTTTTAATAGACTTTAAGTTATTCCCACCTAACAAGAAAGGGTATAATAACGCCTTTATTATAGTTAACTGCCTAAGCAAGCGCTGCTTCTCACTGCCTTGCTATAAGATAACCACGGCGGAACAGGCTACAGATATGTACTATCGCTACATCTGGCGCGTGTACGGCCCACCCAAGTCTATTATCTCTGATCGAGGCCTGTAGTTTATCTTAGCATTTATAAATAAGCTATACTAACTTGTGGGCGTTAAGCAAAAGCTCTTAACAGCTTATTATCTTTAGACTAATAGCAATATAGAAATTATAAACTAGTACCTTAACTAGCGCCTTCGCCTATTTATTAACTACTACTAGGATAACTAGTCTGACCTACTACCCTGCATGGACTGGGCTTAGGCTATACTGCCTTATGAGACTACAGGCCTCTCGCCGTACGAGATCGAGTTCGGACATCAGCCTACACACTACTGGGACTAGGAAGAGCGGACAAAGATCTCGCCCACAGCCCGTGAGCAAATGTCTCGAGAGTAGTAGTAGTAGTATTAATTAACGTCCAGGAACGCAATGTTCTAGCCTCCCATAGGGCATGGGGACGCGCCGAGTAGCCACTTTAGGGCCAGCTAGAGTGGTAAAGGCGTTTCTTGCTATAAAGCTATTGCCGTCTCTTGTAGCGGCTCGTGAGAGTCCGCCCCCCTCCGTGCGGGGGCCAAATCCTTATCTTCTTACCTATAGGCTGAGATGTCTAGGTTTATCTATTATACATGTAGACTAAGAGTAGAGTAGGGGCAGCTTTGGCTACCCCGAAGCTATGTTGGAGAGTGCCAAGACTTTAGTGTAAGACTAGAGAGAAAAGGCAAGGGGTTGTTAGATTAATCTTCTGTAAGCTCAAGTAGAAGTTGGAAATCTTTTGGCTCAAGTGCCTTCAGGTATTCCACGCCTTCCCTGGTGGTGCCAGGGGGGCACGCTGGCCGTTTTGGCCAGTAGCGGAACTTTCGAACTGATCGTGGGTAGTGTACAATGTGGTCGGGCGCCAGGTCTGCCCCGTAGGGGCATTTCGTGGCGGCGTCTTCATGCCTAAACTTCTTATAATACCAGGCGTAGTGTCCGTGGCGGGTGCGCATGGACAGGAGCTTAGCAAGTGTTGGTTATTAGAGAGTAAGCTCCTTTAGCTATTTTGTAAGGCGGTAAGTGAGGTCCCACTGCATGTACCATTTAGACAACTTGGGTGAGCGGGCGCGCCACCAGTCCATCTCAGCGCTCCTAGTGTGGGCGCGAACGTCTGAATTAAGGCCTAAGACTATAGGCTTAGCTGCCATGCCGTATAGAGGTCGGGGGGACTTTGCTACGTTGTTAGCTAGCTAGTCTACTAATTTATTCCCTTCTATTTCGTAGTGACCTAGGGCCCACTAGATAGTAATGTCTAGGTTCTCTATTGTTTCCTGGCATCTAACAAACGCCTACTACAAGGAGGGGGACGAGTTGCCTCTTATATACTATATAATAGAGGTGCTATTAATACACATATATATATATCTTAGCTAGTAGGTGGGCGTATTAAGCGTGTAGGCGAGTCCCCGCTAAGCGCTAATAGCTTTAGTATTAAAAACGTAGGACCTAGGGTTAAAAGAGCTATTACCCTATAAAATAAGGGCCTAACCTTTATATACGGCGTAGCTGTACGTGACGTGCTTAACGCCGTTAATCCATTATTTAGAACTATCTAAGAAGATAGTAATAGCGGTCTGCGGAAGGAGAGCCTACTACTCTTTAAAGAGATAGGCGGCATTCTTCTTGGCTTCTTGGCCTATAGGGTTGGTGCGGCTCCCAGGGGAGTAGTGGGGGGCGCGGAAGTCTGGTCGGGATACTAGGTAGAAGATTTATGCGAGTTATTATACCTTTAAGCGGGCTCTCTATAGGAGGCCTACACCTTGGCCTCTTTTAACTATAGGCAAGAGAGTCTTAGTAGTTAGTAAGTATTTATTATTAGTTATTAGCAAGTGTGCTGTAAAGCAAAGCTTACATATCTTAAGTGCCACTATTGCTAAAGGGAGTCCTGCATCCTAAAAGACGGCAATAGTAGGTGTAATCTAATAGGCCAGCGCGATAGCTCTATATACCTGCTTAAGGACTTTATTAAGTGCGTTAATATGCTAGCCTAGTTAGATACTCACCTTAGCGCGTCTCGATTGGCACATAATTCTGAAGGGCTTAGTCCTGCCTCTATACCAGGCCTCCGCGCCGTACAGGAGCCGTGGGAGGACGTAGGCGATTACCGCCTTACGGAGGGACCCTAGTAGGGGGCCGTGTTTAATTCGAGCCAGGCTATAGATATAATATACAATAACCCTTATCTTGGCGGCGCGAGTCGCGATATAGGCCTTAAAGGTTAGCTTCTTGTTAAACTATACGCCTAGCTAGCGCAGGGCCCCGTTTCCACTCCTAGGGAGAATAGGGTGTATAGTAAGGTTCTTATTAATAATACAGGGAGGCGCGTAGTCTCCTTTTTATCGTATAAAATAGATTATTTTAAGCTTATTAGGTAAGAAAGCAATCTTGTTATCTACGCTATATTTAATAATATTACGCATATTTTTCGCGAGTTGTTTAGTGTTATAGTCCAGGCTATAAGAGGCTTTATATAGGCAAATGTTGTTAGCGTATCCAAATCGCAGCGTAGTGTCCTAAAGGAGAAGTTCCGCCAGGTATAGCATGTAGATAACTAGTAAGAGGGGCGAGCCCTGCGGAGTGCCGCAAGCCACTAGGTGGCGGCTGGATTAGTGTTAGCCATAGTAGATAAGTATATATCGATTTGTAAGAATGTTACGCGTAAGCACAAGAACCTTTTAGTGCCAGCCTTATCCTTTTATTTAGTGTAGTAAGTAGTTAACAAGGAGGGCGTTAAAGGCCCTAAGCACGTCTATAGTAACTATAGTAACGTGCTAGCTTTTACTAAAGGCTAGTTCTACTCAGAGCTGGCAACAAGCAAGTTAACTTAATAACTTAACTTAATTAACTTAATTATAGCAAGTCAATTAAGTCAATTAGGGAGGCAAAAGTTATTAAGTTAATTAAGTAAATTATGCCTGTTTAATTAACTTAATTGGCAGACTTAATAGGCCGTAATATAGGGGTAACTATGGGTTATAGGCGTTAGGGGGATCCTGCGCGGGTAAATCTTAACTTAAGGCATATTAGACTTACTAGCGTTAGAGCCTAGCGCTGCCTAATATAGTATAGCGCCAATTGTCTAATATCTCCACTACCTTAACCTACCTCCTACCCTCTACTAACGCCCTCCTCTATTAATATAGCGTCGCCTAATCGCTTAGAGGGCATAAACCGCAACCTCTCTTAAGTTTTTAGCTAGCGGCTTAAAAGCAAGGCGTCACAAACCCTCCCTAAAAATAGCGGCACTAATATAGCTACTAACGCGCTATCAGAGCTAGACGCTAACAAGAGCTCTGTAGGCAACGCGCAATTAGCTACTAATAGCAATATTAAAGATAACGATAACAATTACAATAGCATTAATTAGTAACACTTACTAGGTTATTATAAGCTATCTCTCGCCCTAAAGCGTAGTCGAAAGAGCTAGGTTTAGTAATATAGGTATCGCCTTTAGCACTATAAACAACACCACCTGTATTAGCTTTACCGTTATTACTACCTCTATAAGTAACTAGATAGGTTCTACTAAGCTAATTAATTAACAACGTTAATCGCGCGCTATCTCGTAGAGCGTAAAGCTAGGCATCACGTTAATAAGGGTAGTTAAAAGTCTACCTCTTATATAATAATAATAACATTATCCTCTTAGTTGTCCCTACTCGCCTATATCTACTATAATGGCCTTATAGTATCTTAAAGTATTATTAACCTTATCGCGTTAAGCTTCTTGCGCATAAGTTTCCTATAATTAGTACTTAATTAGGTAGTAATAAATAACTAGGCGCTCTCGGTAATTAAGGGCGTAGCTTTTCGCCACATGTTATGGTAGGCCAACCCATTAGCTAAGGTGAAGATGTGGAGATCTTACAACACCTTGTAAGCCCATATAATTGCGGAGTATAAGTCTTATATACCCGCCGTTATTAATTATCTATAAAACGCGCGATCGGCCATCTATATCTCCTTTAATAATTAGACGTTAACGGGTAGCAAACAGGCGCTAATAGGTATCTACGTCTACTATCTCGATAGCGACAGCAACCCTCGCAATTACGTATTAGGCCTACTATCGCTAATAGGCCAATATACAGGCGCTAATATTGCCACTATTATTAACGCCACGCTTAAAAGCTTTAAGATATCTGCCTGCAGCTTAGGTTACTTTATCCTTAATAATACTACTAATAATAACGCTGTAATTAACGCCCTAGCTATTAAATATAACTTTAACGCCCGCTATCGGCGTCTACGTTACGCCTGCTATATAATTAATCTTATAGCCTAATAAATTATCTTTAGCAAAGATCGCGACGCCTTTAATAACGTAAATAAGTATTTTAATAACAAGATAGCGTTTCTTAAGGAGTAGCGGCAGGCTAGCCTATTAGGCGTACTTATTAATGTCGTTACCTCTATCTACACCCCTTAAGCTCGCCAGCTTCTTAAATAGTATTAGGTAACCTATAACGCCTAATTAGGTAGTAATAATAAGCTAAAGACGTTAGAGATCGTTAAGCTAGTAAAGATAAGATAGAACTTTTATTATAACTATTTTACGCGCACGCTCGAGCTCCACGCACCCCTTAATAATTATATTAATTATAAGCTTATTAAGTATTATTACTACGGCACCCGATAACGCAATAATATGCCTAATATTAAGCGACGTTAGTTTATTAAAGAAGATAGCCTTACTACTAAGGACTAGGCAATAATTATAGAGTACTAAAGGATCCTATAACTATTTAAAGAAGCCACTATTTATATAGAGGGCAAGGGCGTGGCTAGCATGTTAAGTATAATATAGGAGGTCCTCCCTACGCTCTTATAGCTTACTACTACCCTTAACAAGATACTCTTTTAATATAATAACGTTAACTTTAACGACGTTAATGCCCTAGAGGACTATATAAAAGCCACCTATAATATAGCTTACATGAAGATCCTTAAGTACCTGCGTAAGCTAAAGGACGCCCTAGCATATTACGCGGCTTGCCGTCTCCACCTACACACAAAAGGCCTTATAGATAAGATATAGGCTATACCGCTTGATTACGACGAGGATCTCTATAAGGGGTGTCACACCTATAAAGGCTGGCTAGATAATTACCACGTCGGCTTTTAACGCTTATAGTTAGAGTTTAAAGATACCGTATCTCCTATTAGTACGCTAGAGCCTCTACTAAAGAAGGCACGTACTGGGCCATCTAGTAGCTAATTAGACTTTGTAAGAGCCACCCTATAAGGTGACAACGCCCGCCTAGTCCTCCGCCGTGATAAGTTTAAGTAGTAGATAATTAAACTACTTATACTAGAGGACTCCCTATTTGCGCGCAACCCGCTGCTCTATTAAATAGGTAAGACTAATAAGTATCCTGTCTTATCGCGCTTTACTCTTAATATCCTTAGTATCCCCGCCGCCGCCACTAATTATAAGAGGACCTTTTCGGAGTTAGGTAATTTATTAGAGACGAGACGGTTATGCATAAAGGTAGATCTTCTATCTACGCTATAATCACTACGCAGCTAGAAGCGCCTTGGCTTAAAGCCTATAATAATAGTAAATAATTAACGTACTAACGCTATCACCCCTAATAAGCTAGAGACTATCTACGAGATCTACGGCCGTTAATTACCCTTAATTAGCTTAGCAAAGTTATTAATTAAGTTAATTAAGTTAATAAATTGAGCCTGATTTACGCTATTAAGTCAATTAAGTTAAGCAAAAGCCACCATATCGGTTAATTAATCAAGCAATTCACCTCAACTTAATTAACTTGCTTATTACCAGCTCTGGTTCTACTTCGTGGGTAAAGGCAGTAATCAAATCTATGACTAACCTTTTTAAGAGAGCCCCCCCGTGTTAGGGGCTTAGTACGCCGTAGAGTATAGCTAAGTGGGCTATGCGCCAGGCGATAATTCTTTCAAATCCCTTGCCAAGGCAGAGTAGTATGGCGAGGGGTCTTATAGAGCCTAGGGCTGTGTAGTCCTTCTTACCAAGCTTCTTAATAAACACAATCTCCTCGTCCTTCTAGGCAGCGGGGTAATAATTAAGCTTAAGTAGGTCACGGTAGATACCGCAAACGTACTATTTAATATAGTTCTAGCATGCTATAAGTAGCTAGATAGTTATGCTATCTATGCCTAGTAAGGTGCTAGCGACCCTAATCACGTAGCGCTCTATCTCTTTAATAGTTAGGTACGTATCCTAAGGGATTATAGGGTTCTCTTGTAGGGAGGGTAGTTCTGGCAGATTATCCTCTACTGTGAATCTACAGAGTAGTGCTTATTAAAGCATCTTAGCCTTATCCTTATCTTTAGTCGCTTCTACGCCTTTAAAGACTATTAGTGCCTAAGTCCTAGTAGGTTCTAGCTTATGCTAGTTAATAATTTAGAAAATTTCTTAGTTGTTTACTATGTTATCTATAGTGTGTTACTAGTATTCCTTCTTTACTTTATAGACTATTGCTAGGAAAGTGCGCGTCTCCTTAAAAGGGCCCTGTTTAGTATAGCTATCTAGCGAGTTTAAGTGTGCCCGGTAAGCTTATTTACAGGCGTTTATCTACTAGGGCGCTAAATAGCCTGTCCCTCTTTTCTTCCTGCCTACTATCTTTAGGGCGTTTATAACAACTTCTTCTAGGGTAGTAACGTGCCTGTTAACGTGTTCGCGGGTTTATAGCCTGTCTAAGCTAGGCGTGCCCTTTATCTTATTAGTAATAGTATTAATAAATAGCGGGAGCTTTATAGTAGGAATCCTATATTAGAACTGGTTAAGTGGCTCTTATCCCTTACTAGGTATTATAGTAACTAGCGTGTTATAGTCTAAGCCGTAGTTTATGTCCGCTCGCACCGCTATAGTAGCGAAGGGGATATTATAAAAGGAGAGGTCTATAACGTGTCCCGCATAGTGGGTGGGGACCCCGGGCTTGTCGATGTAGTCCATGCCGCTATTTATGGCCCATTGGGCCAGTTTGGCGCCGCCCTGTGTAGTCGTAACACTAGGTTTAAATATGTTATGTTTAGCGTTAAGGTCGCCCCTAGCTAGGCATCTGTTAGGCGGGGTAAGGTAGGTAATATAGTTAAGAACGAGAGTGGTCTGTGGCGCCTAATAGGCATTAAGTATTAAAATTCTATTAATATTAATCTACTACATGTCCTAGTTATAGAGTAGAGTGCGTAGTATAACTTTTAATTAGTTTTCCTTGCGGGTAAAGATAAGGACCTAAGGGCGGTTGGCCTCCTAAGTCTCCTAACTATCCTAGCTATCTACTAGTAGGTAGAGGTTATAGCTAGGGTGGTTTAAAGTGCGTGTGCCTGGCCAGGTAGCCGGCTCTTGCATGCAAATAATGTTAATGCCCTCTATAAAAGCAATCTTAAGGGCTGCTGTGTATGCTAGGCCACTTCTACTAACGTTTGTCTAGTATACTTTAATGTTAAGGTCCCTATGTGGGGTAAATCTGCGGTAATTATTTCTTATTAACTTAACCTGTCCGTGCGCGTGATGCGCGGATTCGCGTAATACGCGGGCAACACCAAAAACGCTTTATTAAAAACAAGGCTATAGCACCACCCACGATTAATATTATTACGAGATTTTTCTTGCAGGGTAGTAATTTGATAGCTGCGATTCATTTGCACTATTTAAATCTATCTAGAAGCTTAACGTCGCGGCCGCTGCGTGTAGATTTGCTCGGGGCAGTAGATGCGCCCTCTAAGGCCTCCCCAATATCTATAGCATCCACACCACGTTTCTGACGCTTTCTGCTCTATAGAGATGGCTGAGAGGCCTTTCTCTTACCCTTTTGGGATACTTGTAGAGCTTTTTCAGCGTCGCGGGCAGACTTCTGGGCAGCGCGCTGAGCAGCCTTTTTAGCCCTCTCCTTCTCCTTCGCCTTCTTAGCTGCCTCTCGCGCAGCACACTTTTCCTGCTACATTTTCTCCTTATATAGCTTAGCTACCTTCTTTAGCTCTACTATCTCTACTTTTTAAAGCTACTGCTGCTTATCTTCCTGCTCTTTAATTAATTAACAATAACGTGCCTCCCTTACTTTCCTTAGTAACTACAAGATAGCCCTACTATAATACTCCTAGCGCTGTTAAAGGTCTAGAGTTTTGCCCTTCTTCTTACACTTCTTCTTAATAGATAGCGCCTGCCTAAGCCCATCGTTATCATGCTTAAGCAGCTCATTTTCAACAGATAGATAGTGGAGTGATTAACAAAGCTTTTTTATATCTTAACTACCCTATTCCTTTACTACTAATCGTATAAGCCTATCTATCTTTCTCTAGTCATAATTACTAAGCCCTAATAAGGAGTTATCGCCTAATTCTTGATCCTAGGTAAACCTATTAAGGATAGAATTAGGATTAGGTGGCAATATGCCTGTGGCTCTAAAAGAGCTAAGGATAGTTAATTCTTTAAAGGAGGCCTTCCACGCATTCTAGAATAGTGGGAAGAAGTTGCCTTTAGTGATAGAAGCTAAGCCCTGGCTTCTATGAAGGTAATTTGATAGCTCTACTAAGTAGGCTGTTAATAGAGGCTTAAACATTGCAACGTTAAGTGGCTAAAGCGTATAAGTTAAATAAGGAGGTAGAATAGCAAGCAGGATCTTATTCTAATTATAGTAGTTAATAAAGTCTATAGTAATGTGGGAGCTATAGCCGTCCAGGATTAAAAGTTAATATAATCGTCAAGCCTTCTCTTTTATACAGCGATTAAACACCTGCGTAAGCCAGGCAAGTCTAATATCGTTGTTTGTCTAGCCAGAGGATAATAAGGTAATAAAGACTTCATAATATCCTGCCTTAATATCCTCTACCCAGCTTGATTGGATGCCCTTGTTGGCAGCCTTATAGATAAGGCTTGGCGGTAGAGCTAATCCATTAGCGCAGATACATGCCAGGAGCGTGATCCATGCGCGATTGCCATCTTAGAGTGATGCTCTAACCTCCTTCTTCTCCCACATTTGTCTGCTGAATATTCTCTTTAATCTACTAATAATACCGATTAGGACGCCTTTTTCATCCATATTATAGATATAACGAGGATCTATGCGATATTAATCTATCTTACTATATAGAAGGTTAAAATAGAAGCGATATTTATCTACTAAATTAGCGTTGTGGCGATTGCTGTCTATCCCGACGGTCCATTGCGAGATAAGATAAATGCTGTGTTAGTTAATAAAGCAGGTAACCTAGCTCTCGCTAACTGGCTCCTTTGCTATTATTGAGGCAAAGTTCCGTATTATCTCTCTAGTAGGAGGTATATGTCTCTCTGTGAGTCTTTTAATATACCGTACAAGCTCCTCCTCTTGCTATGGGGTGAGCTTTTGCTAGCTAGAGTTCTTGACTTGTGTAGGGCGCGTTATTCCTCTATGCCTTCGGATTAATGTAGACCGTACAACACCATATTTAGTAGTAGTTTTTGTGTACGAGAAAGTTTCGCCTAGCTTTAATAATTTAATATTATTAATCGTAGCTTAAATTAGATCTATATTAGTAGAGTTGTCGCGTGTTAAAGTTAAGGGTGTTTTGGTGTTGCCTGCGCATTACGCGAATCCGCGCATCACGCGCACGGACACGTTAACCCTAGGCGATAAGCTTAGGTTAAGGCTATAGGTTATGTAGCTAGTTAAAGGCCTTCTGTTTAGCGCGTCTTAACGTCGCTAGTTCTTGGCGAGTTAGTTAGATAATGCGGTTATTCACCTATTTAGGTTTTACTAAGCAAGTAGGGTCGTCTGCGGCGTGTGGGCCGCGGTAGTTAAGGTATTACTACTTATAAGCGTAGTTTTCTCCTATTTAGCCTTTGTGCTTACTAAGTTTCTTATTATAATTATAGTAGCGGGGTGCGCGTGTGCATCGTGCCGCATTATAGTAGCCCTAGTAACTAAGGTTATAGCGTTCTATAGCCTGCTTCTTAATTATCTTGCGGGATAGGTCGCTAGCACTATAGAGGTAAAAAGCCGCCATAGGCTTTTTAAAAGACACTATCTAGGTAGTATGTCTAAATTAATTAGGCCCGTGTTAGGAGGGGTAGTAGTTTACAGGGTGTTGTTTTATCTGCGTGTAAGCCTTATCTACTATTATTTAAAGGGAGTAGGGCACGTCTTCCCCTAGCAGCGAGCGATAGCTACTAGGTACTCTAGATACGGCGTAGTTAACCTATCACGTGGGCAACTTAGCGCTGTTAGCTTTAATAGATCTTATTATTAATTTCTTCTTTTCCTGTTTTATAAGTTGCTGTCGTATGTTATTAGAGGCTAGAGTAATGGCCTACCTAGTGCGGGTCCTTATAGCTATAGGGATAGTGCTAAGGTTAAGCGCTATAGCGGCGTAGATAGCCATTTATACAGCGAAGGCAGAGGTCTGGCTTAACTAGTTAGTTAGGTTCGCGACTGTAAGCAAAATCTATAGGTCTACTACCTATTTAGGTATAGTTTGCTACTTAGTCGCGGTTATAGATTTTCTACTACTAGCTATAGTTGTGTATCTACTATCTCTATAGGAGGCGGATGCCACACTTGCCTATGTCCTCTAAGGCTAGGTGGCAAGGCCGCTATCACTGTCTATAGTATAGGCGGTAATTATTAAGTCGTAGCTAGTCCTAGCTGCATTCGGACAAAGGCTTAGCGTAGCCAAGTTTTTTAGTGCCTATATAAGGTAGTTACGGAGGGTAGAGGTAGTCGCTAGCTCCTCTAGGCGCTTAAGATTAGTAATATAGTAGTTAATAGCTTTAGCTATAGCTATTATAACTTTTTTTTAGGTCTCTGCCGCCTTGCGCGTAGTTATAAGGTGGGAGTTAAGGGTATTAGCTACTATATTTATAGCAGCTTCTAGGCAGATAGGCACGCCTCTACTAAGGGAAAGGCGTCTAGGAGGGTGGATATTAGTCTATTAGCGCTTCCTAAAGGGGTGCTAGATGTTAGTCTACCGCGCAGACTTAGGGTCTACAGGGCGAGTTACTGTAGAGGCCCCTAAAAGGGGCCTTTAAGGCGTCTCTATCGCTATTATTAACCTACCGCACGCGTGCGGTGCCTGAGGATAGCTAGGAGTAGGGTTTCAGGTGAAACTAAGATAAACGGGATAAAGATTTCGCAATTTTTACCACTTTCTCAAAATTCCTAAAGTTGGTGAAGGTGAAATGTCCCGAGAGGAAGCGCAGAACTACGCAAAGGTTTAATACAACGCTATAAAGCAGGCTACAGAGATAGCTTAAAGAGGGATTATTCATGCCTAGGAGCAACAAGCACGTTAAGTAAATAAGAAGTAATATAAGCTAAATTTTAGAGTAGGCGATTAAGTCTATATTACGCTAAAAGGCTTTACAACTAACTAGCCTAGTTAGAAGCTTGACTAGTAGATATACGGGCCCTACCTAATTATTATTATAAAAGGATACTCCTACTAAGTTAAGCTTCTACCGTACATGCACATGCATAATGTCTTCTATACAGACCGCCTATAGAAAGCCACCACAGACACACTACTAGGTTAGATAGAGCTAGAAGAGGAGCTAATAGAGGTTAATAGCAACCTAGAATAGCAAGTAGAGGAAATCCTTAATAGCCATATCTACTAAGGATATCTATAATACAAAGTCTCCTAGACTGCCTATAATCCTAACCCTACCTGGTACAACGCCCGAGGCTTTATTAGGGCACCATATAAAGTAAAGGAGTATTATAACGTATACCTAGACAAAGCGGGGCTACTACTATAACTAGACATCTAGCTACGAGCGTATAAGGCCAGCACCTATCTAGAGATAATAAAGAAAGATAACAAAGCTGCGGTTATACTAGCATAAGGCAAGACACGAAGGAGGTGACACGACGGACTTAGAGGACTGCGCCTACCTTAGAGGGGGGTGATATAATAGCCTAGCATGCTAGCAGGACACATGACCTCGCGTAAGAGGCGCGACTGCCTCACGCCTGGGTGCAACTGCCTCACGCCTGGGCGCAGCTACCCACGCACCCAGTGTAGCTATCTCGGATAGATAGATGTTCTGTGCCGAGCGGCAGCGCATAAAAGCGCCGCAGGCCTGTGTACCTACAGTCTCCTCATCTTAGTATAGCTAAAATAGAGCCAACCTACCTCGTCTACTCTCTTGATGCAGGAGCCTGTGCCCGTCCTCACAAGTACTAAACTCTTTTATATACTTTCTTTACTTTTTTCTACTTTCTAACTTCCTTCTTTACTTTTCTAACCTTCTTTTTAGTTCTTAATTAGCCTAGGTGTACGCACTTACTAATTTAACAAGCTTAGTGTAACGGCCAGCGATAATGCAGCCTTGCGGCTGGTGGATTGGCGCTATGTACAAAGACTCAAAGCTAAAGAAGAGAAAGGGATCGAGAGGGCCGAGCAGGCGGCATATAGTCTGCCGCTGTCTGGTAACTGCCATCTCAATGCTGCGACTGCCCTCTTAGTGTAGCAGCTGCCATCACAGCGTGGCAGCTGCCATCCATCGCCCTTGTGACAATGCCCAGATCACAGCAAGTCCCACGATCGTCACACTTAGCTTTTAAAGCTTAATCTTGCTACGCGTAATAATTAAGCGCTAGTGTATTAACTATATTACTTATAAACACGTCTATTAGTAGGTGCTAGCGGATAAGATAGTGTCCTGCAAAAAGTGCTATACCTATAAGCTTATTAGCTATACTAGCCAAGTATGCTTTAGTTTAACTTATTCTAAATAACTTTAGGGTGTACTCTACTAACTTCTTCCCCTACCTAGATTTAACCTGCCCTTAACAAAGTTCATTATAAATCGTTTACTAATATTATAGTTATTAGTATAGGCTACCTTATAAATAAGGTTTTAAAGAGTAGCTAAAAGTAAAAGACCTTTTTTACTAATCTCATCACGTTTTATTCTGCTTATAAAGTTATTATTATTAGTTACTATACTTTTTTTTTAAAAGTAAGACTACTATTGCTTAGGCCCTATTACCTTTTTAAGACTATTTAGCTTTTACAGCGTATTACTGTCACGATTAAAAAAATCTAACCTTTTTTAAGTTTATACTACTAATTTTAAAGTATTTTATTAATAGTATAAAAACTTTTTTATAAGTTTCTTATAAATACTAAAGCTATCTTTTAAGGTTAACATCTTGAAGCTTTTTAGTAAGTTTATAGTGGTGGATAAGGGCATTATAATAGATAGTTTTTAAGTAATAGATACTGTCCTCGCGGGAGCTAATATACCTACTTAAGCCTACTAGGACTTACGCTAGTAGCTTTAGGCTATTATAATTAAGAAGCGCTTTAGTAAGGAGGATAAGGGCTTCATTAACCTTAGTAATATATTAAAGGGTAGAGAAGAAGACCTAGACATTATTAAAAAGGGTTTTACTATTTTTTTAATAACTAAAAATACCCTTTTTGCCTAGTTCCTCTCTCCTTTGTATCTTTCGTTTACTTCTAAGGCTCTTTTCTTTTATAAAAGTTATTCTTTATTATTATAAGAATTATTTAGTTTTCATGTTATCTTTAGTAGTTTTAAAGATTTTTTAAGTTACTTTTTTAAAATTTCTTCTTAACTTTCTTTCCTAATACTTAACTTTATCCTATAACAGTGTTATTCTTGCCTTTATTTTAAACACCTTTATCTAGCTAAGTTTTTTCACTTAGCGAGGTAGGCATCGTAGAGCCTCCTTTAGGCCCTAATAGAAGCTAATGTAGGGGATATCGCGATAAAATCCTATTAAAAGTTTTTTATTATAATTTTAATATAGCTTAGTAAACTTCTCTTAATAGTATAATATAGTAGCTTAGTTAAGGTTTCTACAAGATTCTTAAGTTTTTTAAGAGTAGTTTTTTTACTATACTAGGTATTTTACTTTCTTGCCTTTATAGGACTATCGTTCTTTATATATATTAACTATACTATACTTTTCCTCCCCCTTTTCTATTATAATTACTTTAGGCTAAGCGTCATTAGTAATTTAGCTAGGGAGAGGGTTCAATAAGGCTAACTTTAGCCTATTTACGTAGAACCTTAGGTGCATATTTATTAGGATATCTAGTTTTACTATATAAAATTTATTACTTTTTTTATAGTAAACTTTTCTTACTTCTAGTTAAGCTTCTTACTTAAACGTTAGTTTTAGAAGTAGTTTTTATATTTTAGCTACACATTATCTCCTTTCTTTAAAATTAGAGTATTTTTATATTATTAGTTTGCTAGGCGCTCTTACTTTTATTAGGTTATTATTATTTTTATCTAGACGACGTTAAAACCCTTTTTAATCTTTTTTATTATTACTTTGGCGGCCGGTTTTGCGTTAGTTTTAGGTTTTAAGGCTAATATCCGTGTCCTAAAGTTCTTAACTAGTATAATATTCTAGCTATAAGATAGGAAAAATAGGCTAACTCTTATTAATATAGCTTTTCGTTCTTTAATAGCTATCTAAGTAAAATGAAGCTACTTTGTCTAATTATCTTATTATTAGTTATAATATACCTAAAGGTAGACTTTAAGGGTAAAGTTTATTTATTCTATCTACCCGTCTGTCTCTAGGTGCTTTACTATAGATAGTCTTTAATCCAACCCTGCTTATTTATAGAGAGTAGTCTAAAATTCGCTTACGAACTATCTCCCGCGGTCTAATATAATAGAGAAGTAGAAGAAGTAGTTTATTACTTAGTATTAAAAAATACTATTGTAACTATAAGTATATTAAAATCTAAAAGACTAATAAACTTAGGGTCCTTACGAAGTCTATCTATAATTATTATAATATTCGTACAGCTATCAATTTTAGATAGGTTAGTAATAAAGTCTATTATAATATCCTTCTATTATTATTTAAGTAGTAATAAAAGCTTTAGTAGGTCTTATTTTACTTCTCTATATAGTTTTGTTCTTTTATTAAATATTATAGTTCTTAATATACTGCCTTACTTAGTTACATATTCCTAGGAAAAAGTAGTCTTAAATAAACATTTTATAAGTATTTTTTTTATTCTAAATATCTTAAAGCTAGGAAACTATGCGCGATTACTATTATCTTTATTTATAAAATTTCTAATTCTAGTACCTATTATTTTAATCTATAGTATAGGTACCCTTGGTTATCTATACTATATTCTAATATACTAATAGATAACTTCTACCTAGGTTTAAAATTTTTAAGCCTATTCTTAATATAGGCCTTTATCTTACTGTACGCGCTATCTTTATCGTGTTTTACCTCTTATTATATAGTATTAAAATCTAGTTCGCGTTGCTTAGTAGGGTTATCGCCTTCTTTAAGGGTTAATATAGGTAGTTTAAGATATATTAAGTAAGTAGGCACTAGATCCTTATTTACTTTAGTATAGTTAGGTTTTTCTATAGTAGTAGGTATTTAAACAATAAAAGACTTTAGGCTATTTCTTTTAGTAGTTTTTTAAAAAAAGATAAAGTGCCTTAACTTTACTTTATTATCTCTACTATCGTTTATTAGATTTTAGTCCCTCTAGGAAAGGGTGTTTACTTTGGAGTTTACTAACCCTAGTCTATATATAAGCGTTATATTAATATGGCTAAGTATATCTGCCTACTAAACATGTCGTTTGTCTAACCTTTATTTAGTAGTTAAATACGTAAGGTGCTTTACTACTTAATATATATAGTCTTATTTATCTACGTATTTAATAACTATAAGTATCTCTTTATTATAGATAGCGTAGTTACATTTTGCTACGCTATTCTTTACGTAGAAGTAAGCTACTAGGCGTAGAATTATATTATTATTATACTAAAAGAAGTAGTTCTTTGTTACCTAGCTAAAGGCGTCTACTTTTAGCACTAATTTTAATTTAGAATTAAAACAGACTTGTGCGGGATCTATATAGAATACTATCTTTAATAAGTTAAATACGTGCTACTACTCTTATCCCTAAATAAATTCTACTCCTTTACTAATAAGATTTATAAGGGGGCTTATTATGCTAAAGAAGTCTTAAATAAATCTTTAATAAAAGGTTATAAAGGCTATATAGCTCTAGACTTCCTTTACTAAAATTAGTAGCTTTTATTTTTAAATCATTTAGACTTTATCTTAGTCTATGCTTACGTCCGTATTAACTTTTATAATAAATTTAAAGTACTTAGTCTTTTTAATATAGAACTTAGATTTTTTTTTATTTAAATATAGTCCTATAGCCCCTAACTTTGAACTTGTAATACGTACTTTCTCTTCGTGGTCTTTTTAGCTACTACTAGAAAAGATAAGAATGTTATCTATATATGCTAAGTAGTAGTTATTAAGGTGCTCTCTTAGTACCTAGTTAATATACTATTAGAACGTACTTGGCGCATTAGCTAGGCTAAAAGGAACTACTAACTATTTATAAAAACTAAATTAGATTTTAAACGCTATTTTTTTTCCTCGCCGTTTACTATTTAAAGCTTATAAAAGAATTAAATTATATTAAGTTTACTAAACTATTTAGCCTTCGCGAGGAGCTAAAAGGTCTTACTAATTAATAGTAAAAGGTACTAGTCTTTCTTTAAAATAATATTTAAGGCTTAATAATTAAAGCAAAAGCGTAGTCTTCTACTAGGTTTTTTAATAAATAATACTAAGGTAGCAGCGCTAGACCTACTTACTTAAATAAAGCCTTTATCTAAGTATTTAGTAAGCTTATTCTAAAGGACAAGTAGCTCCTTACGAGACATATTAAATAGAGGGCTGTAAAGGATCTTTAGGATCTTATTATCTTTTCCCACGAGAGGGATAGAAAGATCCACTCTAGGTCTATAGTATGGGGGGAGCTTGTTAGCTTATTCCCTATAAAAGATACGCTATAAGTCCTTAAAAGCTTTAAGTAATAAATTTTATAGGTTTACCTTTAGGTTACAGTTTAACGCCTTTTATATATTTTTTATTAATATAGAAATTACCTTACCCCTATTTCTTAGGTGTTAATTACGCTAATTTAGGGCTATAAAGGCTATAGCTAATATCCCTTAAAGTTTTATTAATGGTTTCTTACCTTTCTAGTCACGAATGTGGGTGCCTAAACTTTTAATCTAGATTAATTTCTTTACTAAGGCTAGTTTAACCCTATTTTTATTTATTTAGGTAAGGCTAAGGATTAGATCGTACAACTCGTTATTAAGTAAAATGTATAATTAGTATAATTATATTAGTTTTATATACCTATTAATATTTACTTCTAATTAGACTACTTTACGTATAAAGAGTTACATGTCTCTAATACTAATAACTTCTTATAAATAGGGTAGATTCTTACGTTGTAGCTATGCCTTTATTATCAAAAATTTTAATATAGATTTAAAGGTTAAATAACCTTAATTATTTATTATTAATACAAATATAATGTTATTAATGAGCGAGTATACTATTGCTAGCAGTAAGTCTAGCTATAACTTTTAAAAGTTATTAAAACTTATCTTTTACCCTTTTCCTACTTTTCCCTCCTAGCGGCAACTATTACTAGAAGGATTTAGTTTTCTAAATTAATAAAAGCTATATTAAACCTTTTATTAAAGAATTTCTTAGTAGCGGGTGTAGCGACACGAACTTTACTAGCTTTATTATAAGTAAAAGTTTATACTACTTTACGCGGTGTCCCGTATCTTTATAATAAAAATAGGAACTATTCTTCTTATAGGTTTCTATTACCTCGCGCGATACCTACATGGCTTATTTTTAAATATTACTAGACCTATGTCCTATAGCTCTATTTATTACTTAGTATCTTCTATTTTAGCTTCGTAAGCTAGATATTATTCTAGGATTAGCTTAGGTAAGTTCTTAATCTATTTTATCTAGCGTCTTGCTCTCAGCAGAAAACTTTAGTAGCTATAATTTTTTTTAAAAAGACATTTTTTTAACCTTATTAATTCTCTTTAAGACCCTATACAGGTTCTAATTATTATTTATATTTATTATAATCATTTAGTGCCGTAAGTTATTATAAAAGCTTTAACGGTATTAATTTTTTAAAATTTCTTAATTAAACTTCTTAGCTTCTATAGCGTAGTTATTAAAGTTAAGATTAAAGTTATAAAGCTTCTAGTTTCCTTATTATATTATAAGTAAGTAGTTACGCACGATTTCTTCCGCTAGGTAGTTATAAAAGTTATCGTCTAATAACTTTTAAAGGTTAGCTTTTGTGTATTTTAGATAGTGGTTTAGATACGTAATTCCCACCGTTGGTGCAGGTCCTATTAATTAACTAATAATATATTTAGGTATATTTCTAAGGTAGTCCCTATCCTTTAAGAGCTTATATTATATTACTATCTTAAAGTAATAGGAATCCTATTATTTACTATTAAAATAAGCTAAATTTAAGATTTTAGGATTGTAGCTTCTTCCTTAGTTTAAAATAAGCTTTACTATTATTTTCTTTAATAGCTCTATTTATTAGTCTACTTTTAATAGCTAATTCGTACCTATTATCTTTTAAGCGTATTATTATATTATTTGTAAGGGGCTGGGTGCTCAAGGAGCCAGAGGTGCCAAAAGAATACTTATAAATTTAATAAAGAGTCCGAAATTAAGCTTCAGGCGTCGAACTTATATATCTAGGGTTCGCATAACTAAGGGTTAAGGATCTAAGGTAATAACTAGGCGTAGCCTATTATATATCTCCCTTCCCTCTATTAAGGGTAAAAAAAAATCTCTGCGTCTTATCTTATTTGTGTAGCTTCGCAGTTATTTTATTATCTACTTATGATCCTCTTACTATTATAAACCTCTTACTAGTTCTGTTCTTGCGTGTCTAATTTCATGTCCTTACTATAAGTAGTTACTACGGTAGTGTGTTCGCGCTAGTGCGTTTACTTATTATTATATATATAAAATTACTTTTTACTTAGCTTCTAGATCTTACTCTTTTAAGCTTTTTTTCTTTTTTTAGCTTAACTTCGTGCGCTATAACGTCTCACTTTTAATCTAGTCTTTTTTAACTTCGCGACCTAATTCCCCTTACTATTTTAATAAGATAGCTAGCCCTTTACGTAATAGCTACGTAATAAGGACGCCTAAGCGTTAGAGGCGTGCTACTAACTCTAATAATAAAATAAAGGAAGGCCTGTCCCTGTTATAGTTACTTAACTACTAACTTAAAAAGACTAAGCTCTCTTAAAATAAAGCTACTATATTTAATGCTAGCGTAATCCTTCTTAGCTAGCTTACTAAAAAGTTTAGTCCTTCTAAAGCTTACAAAGTAAGTTCTAGACCCTTTTTTACGCTTTTTTTTACTTCTTTTTACCTTCTAACTTGCCTTCTTACTTTTCTAACCTTCTTCCTAGTTCTTTATTAGCCTAGGTGTGCGTACTTACTAACTTAATAAGCTTAGCTTCTAGGGTCTAATCTCGCTGCGCGTAATAATTAAGCGCTAGTATATTAATTATATTACCTATAGACGCGTCTATTAGTGGGTGCTAGCGGGCAAGATAGTATCCTACAAGGAGTGCCATACCTATAAGCTCACTAGCTACACTAGACAAGTATGCTTTAGTCTAACTCGTTCTAGATAACTTTAGGGTATGCTCTGCTAACTCCTTCCCCTACCTAGATTTAGCCTGTCCTTAATAAAGTTAGCCGCGAAGAGTTCGCTAATATTATAATTATTAATATAGGCTACCTTATAAATAAGGTTTTAAAAAGTAGCTAGGAATAGAAGGCCTTTCTTGCTAACTTTAACGCGTTCTATTCTACTTATAAGGTTGCTATTATTAATTACTATACCTCCTTTAAGAGTAAGACTACTACTACTTTAGGCCCTATTACTTTTTCCTTTAAAGCTATTTAGCTCTTAGAGCGTATCGCCGTTACGGTTAAAAAGACTTCTAACCTTCTTTAAATTTATGCTACTAACTTTAAAGTATTTTATTAAAAGTGCAAAAACCCTTCTATAAGTTCCTTTTAAATGATAAAGCTATCTTCTAAGGCTAATATCGTGTAGCTCTCTAGCAAGTTCGTGGTAGTAGATAAGGGCATTATAATAGATAGTCTTTAGATAATAGATAATATCCTCGCGGGAGCTAATATGCCTACTTAAGCCTACTAGGGCTTGCGCTAGCGGCTTTAGGCTATCGTAATTAAGAAGCGCCTAAGTAAGAAGGATAATAGCTTTCTTAACCCTAGTAGTATATTAGAGGGTAGAGAAGTAGACCTAAATATTATTAAGGAGGGTTTTACTATTCCTTTAGTAGCTAAAAATACCCCTTTTACCTAGTTCCTCTCTCCTTCTTACTTTAGTTTACTTCTAAAGCTTACTTCTTTCGTAAGGGTTATCCCTTACTACTATAAGAATTATTTAGTCTCCTTATTATTTCTAGTAGTTTTAAAGGTTTTTTAAGTTACTTCTTTAAAATTCCTTCTTAATTTCCTTCCCTAATACTTAACTTTATCCCTTAATAATGTTATTCCTACCCTTATCTTAGACACCTTTATTTAGCTAGGTTCTTTAGCTTAGTAAGATAGGCATCATAGAGCCTCCTTTAGGCCCTAATAAAAGCTAATTTAGGGGATATCGCGATAGAATCTTATTAGGAGTTTTCTATTATAATTTTAATATAGCTTAGTAAACTTCTCTTAATAGTCTAACGTAGTAGCTTAGTTAAGGTTCTTATAAGGTTCCTAAGTTCTTTAAGAGTAGTTTTTTTATTATACTAAGTATTCTACCTTCTTGCCTCTGCGGGACTAGCGTTCTTTATATATATTAACTATACTATACTCTTCTTCCCTTTCTTCTATTATAATTACTTCGGGCTGGGCGTTATTAGTGGTTTGGCTAAGGAGAGGATTCAATAAGGCTAACTTTAGCCTATTTACGTGGAATCTTAGGTGTATATTTAGCGGGACGTCTAGTTCTACTACGTAAGAGTTTATTATCTTCCTTATAGTAAACTTTTTTTACTTCTAGTTAAGCTTCTTGCTTAGACGTTAGTTTTAGAGGTAGTTTTTATACTTTAGCTACACCTTGTTTCCTTCCTTTAAGATTAGAGCGTCTTTACGTTAACGATTTACTAGGCGCTCTTATTCTTATTAGACTATTATTATTTTTACTTAGGCAAAGTTAAAACCCTTCTTAAACTTTTTTATTATTACCTTCGTGGCCTTCTTTACGTTAGTTCTAAGCTCTAAAGCTAATCTCCGTGTCCCGAAGTTCTTAACTAGTTTAACGTTCTAGCTATAGAATAGAAAAAATAGGCTAACTCCCGTTAATATAGCTTCTCGCCCTTTAATAGCTATTTAGGCTATAGGAAGCCACTTTATCTAATTGTCCTATTACTAGTTATAGTACGCCTAGAGGTAGGCTTTAAGGATAGAGTTTATTTATTTTGTCTACTTACCTGTCTCCAGGTGCTTTACTATAGATAGTCTTTGGTTAATACCTGCTTATTTATAGAGGGTAGTCTAAAATTCGCTCACGAATTGTCCCCCGCGGTCTAATATAATAGAGGAGGGGAAGAAGTAGTCTACTACCTAGTATTAAAAAAACGCTATTATAACTGTAGGTATATTAAGATTTAAGAGACTAATAAACTTAAGGTTCTTACTAAGTCTATTTATAATTACTATAATATTTGTGCAGCCATCGCTCTTAGGTAGGGTAGTAATAAAGTTTATTATAATATCCTTCTATCCTTATTTAGGTAGTAATAAGGGCTTTAGCAGGCCCTGTTTTACTTCTTTCTTTAGTTTAGTTCTTCTATAAATATTACAGTTCTTAATATACTGCCTTACTTAGTTAGATATCCCTAAGAAGAAGTAGTCTCGAGTAAGGATCTTATAGGTATTTTCTTATCCTAAGTGTCTTAAAGCTAAGGAACTATACGCGACCGCTATTAGCTTTATCTATAAAGGTTCTAATTTTAGTATCTATTATCTTAACCTATAGCGTAGGTACCCTTAGTTATCTATACTATATTTTAAGATACTAATAAATAACTTCTACCTAGGTTCGAACTTCCTAAGCCCGTTCTTAACACAGGCCTTTATCTTACTATACGCACTATCTTTATCGCGTTCTGCCTCTTACTATATAGTGTTAAAGTCTAGTTCGCGTCGCTTGGCAGGGCTATCGCCTCCTTAAAGGGTTAATATAGGTAGTTTAGGGCGTATTAGGTAAGCGAGCACTAGGTTCTTGTCTATTTTAGTATAGTTAGGTTCCTCTATAGTAGTAGGTGTTTAAGGGATAAAAAACTTTAAGCTATTTCTCTTAGTAGTCTCCTAAAAAAGCGTAAAGTGCCTTAATTTTAATCTATTATCTCTACTATCCTTTAGCAGGTCTTAGTCCCTTTAGAAGAGGGCGTTCGCCCTAGAGTTTACTAACCCTAGTCTATATATAAACGTTATATTAATATAGCTAAGTGTATCTGTCTACTAAACGTGTCGTTCGTTCAACCTTCGTTTAGTAGCAAAATACGTAAGGTTTTTATAATTAGTGTAGACCGTAAGGTGCTTTACTACTTAACACATATAGTCTTATTTATTTACGCATTTAATAACTATAAGCATCTCTTTATTATGGATAGCGTAGTTATATTCTACTAGGCTATTCTTCGCTAAGAAGTAAGCCACCAGGCGCAGAATTCTGTTATTATTATACTAGGAGAAGTATCCCCTAGTTAACTAGCTAAAGGCGTCTACTTCTAGTACTAATTTTTATTTAGGGTTAAAGTAGGCTAGCGCGGGGTCTGTATAGAACGCCGTCTTTAGGAAGTTAAATACGTGCTACTACTCTTATCCCTAGACAAATTCTGCTCCTTTACTAGTAAGCTTTATAAGGGGGCTTACTATGCTAGAGAAGTCTTATATAAATTTTTAATAAAAATTTGTAAAGCCTATAAAGCTCTAGACTTTTTTTACTAAAGTTAGTAGCTCCTATTCCTAAATTGCCTAGACTTTATCTAGGTCTATACTTACGTCCTTATTAACTTTTATAATAAATCTAAGGTACTTAGTCTTTTTAACGTAGAACTTAGATTTCTTAATATCTAAGTGCAGTCCTGCGGCCCCTAACTTTTAAATTATAGTATATACTTTCTCTTTATAGTCTTTTTAGCTACTACTAGAGAAGATAAGAACGTTATCTATATGCGCTAAGTAGTAGTTGTTAAGGTGCTTCCTTAGTACCTAGTTAATATATCACTAAAACGTACTTAGCGCGTTAGCTAGGCTAAAAGGAACTACTAGCTACTTATAAAGACTAAATTAGGTTCTAAACGCTGTCTTCTATTCCTCGCCTTTCGCTATCTAAAGCTTATAGAAGGCTTAAATTACGTTAAGTTTACTAAACTATTTAGCCTTCGCGAGGAGCTAAAGGGTCTTACTAATTAATAGTAGAGGGTACTAGTCCTTCTTTAAAATAGTGTTTAGGGCTTAATAATTAACGTAGAAGCGTAGTCCTCCGCTAGGTTTTTTAGTAAATAATACTAGGGTAGCGGCGCTGGACTTACTTACTTAAATAAAGCCTTTATCTAAGTATTTAGTAAGCTCTTTTTAAAGGACGAGCAACTCTTCGCAAGACATATTAAATAAAGGGCTATAGGGGATCTCTAGGGTCTTACCATCTTTTTTCACAAAAGGGATAGAAAGATCCACTCTAGGTCCACGGTGCGGGGGGAGCTTGTCAGCTTGTTCCCTACAAAAGATACGCCATAAGTCCTTAAAAGCTTTAGGTAGTAACTCCCGTGGGTTTACCTTTAGCTTGCAGGTTAACGCCTTCTATATATCCTTTATTAATATAGAAAACACCTTAGCCCCGTTTCCTAGGCGTCGATTACGCTAATCTAGGGCTATAAAGGCTATAGCTAATACCCCTTAAGGCTTTATTAATAGTTTTTTTACCTTTTTAGTCACGGATGCGGGTGCCTAAACTTTTAATCTAGATTAATTTCTTTACTAGGGCTAGTTTAACCCTATTTTTCTTTATCTAGGTTAGGCCGAGGATTAGGTCGTACAACCCGTCGTTAGGTAAGACGTATAGCTATATTAATTTTATATAGCTATTAATATCTACTTTTAGTTAAACTACTTTGCGTACGAAGAGTCGCATGCCTCTAATACTAATAACCTCTTATAAATAGGATAGGTTCTTACGCTGTAGGTGGGCTTTCATTATAAGTTTTTCTAATATAAATCTAAAGGTTAAATAACCTAAATTAATTATCGTTAATGCAAATATAATATTATTAATAAGTAAGTGTACTATTACTAGTATTAAGTCTAACTATAGCTTTTAAAAGTTATTAAAACTTATCTTTTATCCTTTTCCTACTTCTGCCTCCTAGCGGCGACTATTACTAAAAGGACCTAGTTTTCTAAATTAGTAAAAGCTATATTAAACTCTTTATTAAAAGATTCCTTAGTAGCGGGTGCAGCGGCGCAAACTTATACTAGCTTTATTATAGGTAAAAGTTTACACTACTTCACGCGATATCCTGTATCTTTATAATAAAAATAAGAACTATTCTTTTTACGGGTTTCTATTACCTCGTGCGACACCCACGTGGCTCGTTTCTAGGTATTGCTAGACCTATGTCCCGTAGCTCTATCTATTGCTTAGTGTCTTCTATCTTGGCTTTATTGGCCAGACATCTTTCTAGGGTTAGCTTAGGTAGGTTCCTAATCTATTTCGTCTAGCGCCCTGTTCTTAGTAGAAAACTTTAGTAGCTATAATATATTTTAGAAGAGGTTTTCTTTAACCTTATTAACCCTCTTTTAAACCCCTTATAGGTCCTAATTATTATCTATATTTACTATAATTATTTAGTCCTATAAGTCCTCGCGGAGGCTTTAAAGGTATAAATTCTTTAAAATCTCCTAACTATGCTCCTTAGCTTCTATAGCATAGTTATTAAAGTTAAGGTTAAAGTCACGAAGCTTCTAGTTCCCTTATTATATTATAAGTAAGTAGTTACGCGCGATTTCTTCTGCTAGGTAGTTATAAAAGTTATACTCTAGTAGCTTCTAAAGGTTAGCTTTAGTGCACCCTAGGTAGTAGTCTAAGTATATAATTCCCACCGTTACTACACGTCCTGTTAATTAACTAATAATATATTTAAGTATATTTTTAAGGCAGGCCCTATCCTCTAGGAGCTTATATTATATTACTATCCTAAAGTAGTAGTAATCCTATTATTTACTATTAAAGTAAGCTAGGTTAAGAATTTTAGGGCGATAGCTTCTTCCTTAGTTTAAGATAAGCTCTACTATTAATCTCTCTAGTAGCTCTATTTATTAGTCTGCTTCTAATAGCTAATTTGTACCTTTTGTCTCTTAGGAGTATTATTATGTTATTAGGGATTTTTAACGCTCCCTTACTATTTCTTTAGTTAGTCCTCTTACTCCTTATAACAGAGTCTAAAAGGTATCTTAGAAGTTAATAAGTGCTTTAACCTTGCTTAGGAATTACTGTATTTCGTTCTCGTTAACTCTTAATACCTAGAGTTTAGTTATAAATAAGGAGGCTATTCTTTTATTTTCCTAGCTATTACTTTTTTATAAGCTAATAGCTTACTGCGCATAATCGTTTGCGCTAAGATATAAACTTTTAGTAAAAAGTCCTATTCTTATTTCTATAACTTTTTTATTTAGTAAAGATAGTCTTGCTAGCGTTAAGTGTCCGTTAAGACTCCTTCTTAATTACTTGCTAGGGAGGGTTCTATCTCTTTGCAGGTCCAGGCGTTGCCTTTATAGTATTTATCTACGTAAGTCCTTTAACTTCGTGTGCTGCTTCGCAGCTTTAGTTTATGATTATATTTAAAATCTACTCGTCCCGTAACGGGTAAAAGTAATTAAATTTAATATAAGGGGCTAGGTGCTTAAGGAGCTAAAGGTGCTAAAAGAATACTTATAAATTTAATAGAAAGTCTAAAGTTAAGCTTTAGGCGTCGAACTTATATATCTAGGGTTCGCATAACCAAGGGTTAAGGATCCGAGGCAACAACTGGGCTTAGCCCATTACATTATTAAGAGTTTTTAGTATTCTTTTACTATTTTTTTCAATTAGTCCTCTTACTTTTTATAGTAAAGTCTAAAAGGTATCCTAGAGGTTAACGAATGCTTTAACCTTACTTAGGAATTATTATATTTTAATTTTATTAACTTTTAATAATTAGTATTTAATTATAAATAGGGAGACTATCTTTTCGTTTCCTCTACTATTACTTTTTTATTAGCTAATAGCTTGCTACGTATAATTATTTACGCTAAAACGTAGACCTTTAGTAAAAAGTCTTATTCTTATTTCTATAATTTCTTTATTTAGTAAATATAGTCTTACTAGCGTGAGGTATACGTTAGTACTTCTTTTTAATTACTTACTAAGGAGGGTTCTATTTCCTTATAGGTCTAGGCGTTGCCTTTATAGTATTTATTTATATAAGTTTTTTAACTTTGTATACTACTTTATAGCTTTACTTTATAGTTATATTTGAAATTTACTTATCCCGCGACGGGTAGAAGTAATTAAATTTAATATAAAGGGCTAAGTACGTAAGGAGCTAAAAGTGCTAAAAAAATATTTATAAACTTAATAAAAAGTCTAAAGTTTAGCTTTAGGCGTTAAGCTTATATATCTATGGTTCGTATAACCAAGGGTTAAGGATCCAAGGCAATAACTGGGCGTAGCCTATTATACCGCTCACTTACCAGACACGTTATAAGTATTTCATATATTCTAAATTATCCTGTATTTTCTTTATTATAAGTTTAAGATTAGATTTTATAGTAATATAAACTTTACAAGTTCTTAAAGGCTACCTACCCTCTAAATTTCCAAATATATATATAAATAAACTCAAAAATACTATGGGATTTTAAAATTCTACTAAAAAAAGTAAAGTACAATTTTCTTTTAAGAAAAGGCTCTAGACTTAGTACATATGTTTTATTATTACTTTTAATAATAACTACAAAATAGAAAGGACTAAGTAAGTAGTAAACACTAAGGTTTTTAGTATTTTACTATTTTTAGTATGCTAAAATATTACGTTTTAAGTCTAACGTTTTTATCTTTATAATATATAGGGAAAAGAAATTTAAAATATTTATCTTTTTTTTTTAATATAACTTATTAGTAGTTTTTAATATCTAGAAAGGACTAGAGAAGAATATAAGTAGTTGCCTTAATTAGTACCTATTAGCTTTTTCTCTAATAAGTAGGAATTCTACGTATTAAAAGCTAGAGAATTTCTTAAAGTTCTATCTAATATAATTAGTAGGGGCCTTAATCTTAATTCATAATAATATTATTCACTTAGGTACATCGAATAATATACGTGAAAGGAAACAATGAGTGCACATCGACATGGTTCTCAGTCAACGTGCTATTGTGACCACCGTCTCGACTCCCTATAAGCTAGCGCATATAGTTCCTGCGCACATAGGGTTCCTGCGCACCGCGCTAGAACACCCCACCTACACAAAACACGCGATTTCTTAGTAACGCTGCTTACAATTGCTATTAACTACACGTAGATTTAAGCGCTGCAGCTACTGTGGCTATAGTAGCTATTTCTAAGGTGCTTAGTATAGTAAATCTTTATTACTTAGCTACTAAAGCTTTAGCTGCGCGTATAGCCTCCCTAATACTCTCTACCTCTATAAAGCGTTAATTTAGGTCTACTCGAACGCGCTTACGCTGACGCTAAGAGGTAGATATCTCTAGCTACTACTCAAGTCGTCTTTTCTCTGCTTCTAGGCCTGCAGCTCTAGCATTTGCAGCTGCTAGAGCCTTACCTGCTTTCTGTAGGAGTAGCCGGGTGGTACGACCTAGATTCTCGACGCTCTGGACGCTGCGCTGCGCTATATAGAGATCGTGAGGGCCCTGGGGAGTAGAGAGGAAGCTCTGGATCTGCTGCTGAGGCTGCTGCTCACGTGTAGGCGTAGTAGGCCTCTGAGAGACCTGCGACGAGCTGAGCACGTGATTAATATTAAATAGGCAGATACTAGATGCCTGCTAGCTAGCTTAAATTACACGCTCTGTGAAGTCTTCCTCCCTAGCTTAATAATAGTAGGTGATAAAGCGCTCCTTTTTAACAGGTACAGCGTCGTCGAGTGATGCGAGCTCTTAGATCTAACGTCTGTAGCTAGACTTAATTACAGAGAAAGGAGCGAGATTAAGAGGCTATAGGACGTGTGAGGTGTGCGCAGGTAGATAGAGGAGCTATATACGATGTAGCTTGCAGAGCCATAGGAAGTCTATATTAATATGGCTGCCGTGACCGTCGAGTATCAGGAGCCTGTGCTGGCCATCAGATACAGCCGTCTCAGGTATAAATATACGCTGTAGCCACTCAACACCTATCGCTTTTGACGTCCATCCGTTCTCTGAGGTTGTATAGATCCAGTCAGGTACGTAAGACGAGGAGAACCATGTTGTCTGTAGGCTCTGGCCCTTAAAGATGACTGCGCAGCGTAGTTTCCACCCTGTCGCCGACACACACTTAATTATAGAGACCCACTCGCGATTCTCTGGAGACCGAATATAAGCCTTCTTTTTATAACTGCTAGAGAGTACTCTAGTGTTGGTACATACCCTTAGAGCAACGCCAGTCTCATCTATATTGTATGTATTCTTCGCCTGTATGTTAAGCCGCCGTCGAGTCTGCTTATAGAGCTCTAGGAACGCACGTATCTGCTCTGGTGTCGCTGCATCAGCTCTCTGAGCCTCTAGCTTTCTGCCAACTACAGAGGCAACGCGTGGCTGGCGCCGGAGGAAGTGTGAGAGCCAAAGCTTGCTAACAGGCTAGTTGTCGCTATTTATACGCAGAATCCGATTCGCTATTTCTTAAGCGCAAGCGTGCGAGGGAGGGCAGGCGCGTGCGTCTTCTTTAAAGATCTATTCTACTAGAAAATCCTCTTGTAAAGGAGTTAGCCACTATTAATACTAATAGCTAAGCGCGCTACTAGTTATACTATTAAGATAATTACATAGCGTTAATTTAGGTAACCTATAGGCCTTCGCAGCAGCGCGCTAACTAGAATAGATATCTATATTAAGATTACTAATAGCTAATTGTATAGCTACTTTACGGGCGTCTATGTTAATAAGCGTTGTGGAGAGAAATCGCGTGTTTTCTGTAGGTGGGGGGTTCTGGCGCGGTGCGCAGGAACCCTATATGCGCAGGAACTATATGCGCTAGCTTACGGGTTAGGTAGCAGGAACTCTTACCAGTTTTGTATTAGCGCACAGTCTACTTCCTCAACGTCCACCAAAAACGGCCCTTTTGTGCCGCGTGCTTCTGAACGTTCCCTTGAGGCTCCCAGCCTACCAGCTGACTGGGATCGACAGGAACGCTCAACGAAGTGAGCCTCCTACCAATCAGCATCATCGGCCAGATAATCGGCCCTTCTGAACCCCGCAGCTGCTCGTGACGATTCTCGGAACAGCCCCCGAGCATCAGGCAAGTTGATGCTGCAGCGGGCTCTATTCTGGAGAAGGAAATGCATACAGCTCCGACACGGATCGATGCGGAGTGTGCGGGATCGCCGGTGGAGTAGAAGGAAGAACGAGGAGTAACACGCGGCCTTGCAAGGTATATCTATCCAAGCCTTTCGTTGACTGAAGCGATACCATCTCAGCGTTGAGAACTGTAGGTACAGATCTGCAACCTCTTGCTTTCTTAAGATGGTACGAACCACAATCTCGCAGCTGCTGGCTGCCGTCACTCTGCTCAGCAAAACGAGCGCATACCAGCAGCGCAGGTACATCGACAATTCGTCCGGTACACCCGAAGTCATTGTTCCCGGCGCCTCTTCCTACAATGGCCTGAATCTCGTTCCACAGATGGGGTGGAATACATGGAACGCCTTCCACTGCGACGTTGATGAGGACCTGTTGCTCACTACCGCGCAACAGCTGGTTGATTATGGGTTGCGCGACCTCGGCTACAACTACATCTCGTTGGATGATTGCTGGTCAATTGGGAGAAATTTGAGTGGATACCTTGTTGAAAATCGTAGGTATTCACCAGCTCTCGATGCGTCCAGTGGGCTTACATTTCCTAGCGATCAAGTTCCCGAGCGGCATGCCTTCTGTGATAGCACGGATTCACGACCTGGGCTTCAAATTTGGAATATACTCGTCTGCTGGCCTCTTCACTTGCGGAAGGTATCCCGGCTCGCTGGGCTACGAAAAGGAGGATGCGGAGCTTTGGGCTAGCTGGGGGGTAAGATAACTCCAACATTGCTGAGCTAATTTTACTGACACTGTATCTAGGTGGACTATCTCAAGTATGACAACTGCTTCAATCAAGGACAGTCCGGTACCCCGAAGCTCTCCTTTGATAGGTACAATGTCATGTCTCAGGCCTTGAACCAGACAGGGCGTGAGATCGTTTATGCAATGTGTAACTGGGGTAATGACGATCCCTACGACTGGGCCTACACCATTGCCAACAGCGGCCGTATGTCGGGGGACATATATGACTCTTTTAATCGACCTGATGATCGTTGCCCGTGTACTGAGGCACCTGGGTGTGCATGGCCCGGTTTCCATTGTGAGTAGTCGCCTGGTTGGACGACTTTATGTGCTTGCAGCCATACTGATCGTGTTCCGCGCAGGCTCCATCATGAACATCCTGAACAAGATTCCAGCAATCACAAGTCGCACAATGAGCGGCTACTTTAACGACATGGACGGCCTCGAAGTAGGCAACGGTGGCCAGGATGACAACGAATACGTAAGCCACTTCTCCATGTGGGCAATAAATTCCTCTCCCCTCATGATCGGCACGAACATCGGTACAATCTCGCCTGCGAACCTCGCCATCCTATCCAACCCCGCTATCATCGCGTTGAATCAAGACCCTTCGGCCGGAGCAGCGATCAGAAAGTGGCGCTACATGGTCGACCCCGACGACTACGGCCAGGGCGAGATCCAACTGTGGACGCGTGTCCTGGACAACGGGGACACCGTGATCGCGCTGCTAAATGCTGGGAATATGACGCGGATGATGAACGCCACGATGGACGATATTTTCTTGGACCAGCGCACGGCGGGTGCGTACCGGGCGCCTCCGGAGCTCAGTCAGACGTGGGACGTGTACGATTTGTGGGCGAATCGCATGACAGATCAAGAGGCTGGGGCCATTATCAATGGGACTAGCGGAGCTGGCTCCAATGCGACAAACCCAAGATTCAATGCTACCGCGACGAGCTATGCGGAGGGACTGCGGAATAATGCTACTGCGCTGTTTGGATCGCGTACGGGCAGCATTGCGCCGAGTGGAACTTTCAGCGCCGAGATTGCAAGGCACTCTGTTGGTGTGTACCGTTTAAGGTCGCAGGGAAATACCAGCACGAGGAAGAGGGATGAATTGTGATCACAAGACCCGCATGTATCGGTAGAGGCATTATAACCACGCGCAGTATAGTCCGATGAGATGTTCGCGGCTCTATCACGCAGCTATGTATCTTTAGTATCGGTGAGTATTCAGCTTTCTAGTGAACGTAATCACATAGCTTTCTGAAACCCTTCAACCTCCACCTCCCAGTCCTGGGGAAAGATTGGCCCGTCCAAACCATCCCAACCACCAGCCATCATACCGACCGCCAAAAGCAGCCCGGCGCTAGCAGGGAAATAAGGCGTTGGGACCCTTGTCCCGCCCTCTGGCATACCGACTCCATTAACCTGGTTGTTGGGATGCAGCAACCAGTCAACTGCTTGCTCTCCGTTGCCCATCCTAGCCGCCGCCATTGCGAGAAGCGGAAAATCCCAGCCATACAGGTTCGCGAAGTCCCATGTTGCATACACCTTGTGCACAGTGTTCTGAAAGGTGGTCAAGTTGAAGCAGGGATCTGGAGGCAGCCAGCCAAGGAGACCAAGTAGGCCTGGGTGGTCTGATACTGCGTCACCTGTCCATGGCTCTTCGATTCCTTCGTAGAGAACATAGGCGTCGTCCTGTATGGGGAACGGTGCAATGTTGTCTTTCACTGTGGTCCAACTGGCTGGAACGGATTTATTCAGTCGGGTCTGCCACTTGGAGGCAATGTCAAGACCGAAGCGCCAGTACGCTAGTTCGAATGCTGGGTTCACGGTCTGATTAGGATTGGTGTTCTCTGAGACAGGATACATCGCTATGCGTAGAAAATCATCGTCAGCCAAAGTCGTTCCAAAGCAATGTCGGGGTACTTACGTGGACCTAGGTCGTATACTTTGGTACTCTGATTGTACCAAGCATAGCTCACCATGAAGTCGGCTACTCCTGTCAAGACCTTGTCCCATTTCTGGAGCGTCCCTTGTGTCGGATACTTCCTGTATTCCATCTCGGCGAACCACATCGGGTGAGGCTGCTGCCAGATCAGGAGCGAGTTGATTTCGCCGGGCGCGGAACGTCCGCTTGGGTCGCTCATCTTGCCGATTCGCGCGCCTTGGTAGCCCTGATGCTTGGCTCGATCATAGCTGGAAGGCAGAAACCTTCCGTAGACCCCGATGCTGCGATCATAAAGGTCCCACTTATTCCACACGGTCCAGTGAGCGAGATGCCTGTGATTTCGATGAGCCTATGCCGAATCTCGCACATCGATGTGAAACTCACCAAAAGACCATCTCGAGATGGAACTTGCCATACCATCCGTTGTTGACAAGGCCAGACTCTTGCGTGGGATCCTTTCCAGCTCCGTTCACGGCAAGCAGGTACTGTGTCAGTATGATACGGCGCTGGAGTTCCTTCGCCGAGGAATTGGTCGATGTTGGGAGTGAGACAAAGGCACCGGTAGCCCAATAATCGCACCACCAATTAATCGCGCTCTCTGCGACTTCTTCAAACGTGCCTGAGCTCTTCGTTGCCTGTGATACGAAGGTCACAGTAAAAGCGAGTGTATCGCTACCCTTGTTAGGGTTTAGCACATACTTGTGGGTTGCGGTGCTCGCCCGCCGAATACGCGCGTCGCTTTCCCACTCGATGACAGCATCATAGCTGGTCGCATCCAGTGTATGTGTGATGGTGGCGCTGTTTTTCTTGGATTTCAATGTCGTGGTATGGTTCGAGGTCGCGTTGAACAGCCCCACAAACGGCGCGTCGAACTTGTTCTTGCCGCTGGCGTACGGAAAATCGAAGAAAACTCCCAAGTCACCGGTTTTAAGTATGTCCGATTTGATTTCCACAGCAACCGTATCTGTGTCAGGACTACCGATGGTCCTCACGTTGACTTGACTGCCGTTCAAGGAGAACGAAGACGATATGCTGCCTTCCCAGAGGTCCAGTACCTGCGACTTGTGCGAAAGGTCGTTTTCGCTGACGTTCCTGCCTCCGAACCAGAGCCCAACTCTGCCTAGATTGATGCGGTGTGGATTTGCTATTAGCCACTGACTGATGTCTTTCTCCGCAGGATTTGGCTGGTTGTAGTTGACAAGCCGACCGTGGGTCCACCAATCCTGACCAGTGAAATCGTAAATGGAGGTCTGATTAGGAGTTGTCGGTAAGGACGAATTGTGCCAGCCCCACGACGAAAGCGTGTTGTGTGGGAGGAATGTTTGAAGTCCGGTGACGTCCACGCCGAAAGCGAAATTTCCATTTCCGACTTGTAGTGGGCTATTTGGGTGGGATCGATTCAGCTTAAGGTTGTATTGCCGAACAATGGATTCGCGATCGATATGGCAATTGGCAACTGCCACTAGAGCGGCCAACCATGTACATGCGTAGGTTGTTGACACATGCATCGTGGTGGAAGACCTAGAAAGGTACTGCAGCCACCGAAGCCATCTTGTACTCCCTTAAGGGGTGCAAATAGCTTCATTACATCACTCCGGGCCGGCAACTTGTGCTCGAGATCCATGGATAAATGCCGGTTATACGTCTTCTAGCGGCACGCGGAGTCCAGCGGGGTTGCAAAATCGACGAACCCGCTTCGTCACCCGAGGAAATGGGTCCTGAATGTACACACGCTATGATCCACGATGCAAGCTCTGATGAATTGCAGCATGCTGTTGAATATGAACTCCGTCGGAGAGGTCTGCACACACACAATTTATTTACGCCCGGCGGCCGAGCCGAAAGGGCTACTAACACTGGCTAATAGAGGTCTGCACATTGGTCGACAATGTGCGCTTGTCTAAATACAGCCACCGCGCCAAGACCGGATATTCTTATCGATAAGACCCTAGTATATCGAAAAAAGTTCCAGGGTGTCTCGACCACAGCGCACACAATATGTCGAAACTTCAGCCTGGAGAAACTCAAGCTGCAAACGCGAGCGAAAATCCGGAGCTCAAGAGGGGCATGAAGAGGAAGAGAGAGAGAGGTGATGTCCAGGACGTCAGGAAGGGCACTGGAAAGGTGACCAAGTTCGAGAACGAGGATGAGGCACCGCCCAATGACAAAAATGTATCCGGGGTAGACTCAACCGCCTTTGTAAAGGCGGCAAAGCCCGCACCCAGCGATATAATTGAGGTCAAACCTGCCAAAGAAGCCAATTCTGAACAACGGCCGAAGATTCCCCGGCCGGAGCGCACGAAAATTGGTACTACAAAACTTCAGGAAAAGCGACCTGGCGACCCACGTAAAGGCCATTCTAGGGTAAGACAGACCCCTAATGGAGGACGGAGCAAGTTCCATCAGAGCCCGCATTTGCTCAAACGCAAAGAGGAGCTCCTTCCTAAACGCCAAGCTCTGCCTATTTGGTCACAGGCAGACGCAATACGACAACGCCTGAAGGAGAACAATGTACTTGTGCTCACCGGTGAAACGGGATCTGGAAAATCCACGCAGGTGCCACAGTTCCTGCTGGACGAGGAGTGGTGCACGAAGACTATCGCGATCACGCAACCGCGTCGTGTCGCGGCAATTTCTCTGGCTCGACGCGTCGCTGAAGAGATGGGAAGCTTGCTCGGCGCACAGAGCCCTGCGGCCAGAGTCGGATACAGCGTCCGTTTTGATAATGCTGCGGGACCCAATACAAAGGTCAAGTTTCTGACCGAAGGTATGCTGCTCCAAGAGATGCTACGGGATCCGGATATGAAGCAATACAGCGCTGTTATCGTCGATGAAGTTCACGAAAGGAGTGTCAACGTTGATCTGATCCTGGGCTTCTTGAGGAATCTAGTGTCCAAGATTGAGAGTGGGAAGGACCAGCGGAAGCATCCGCTCAAAGTGGTCGTCATGAGTGCAACGGCAGACGTCGAGAGTCTTGTAGACTTCTTTGCCGAGGGCGTAAATGAGGCTCGGCAATCTGAAGCGTCCAACGGACCTGCGGCCCGCGATCGCATATCCACGTGCTTTGTAGAAGGTCGGCAGTATCCAGTAAAGACTACCTACCTGCCTGAACCAACATTGGATTGGGTCGAGTCGGCGCTCAAGATCATATTCCAGATCCACTACAAGGAGCCACTTCCCGGCGATGTTCTCGTGTTTCTGACTGGTCAAGACAAAATCGAAGCACTGGAGAAGCTCGTCAATGACTACGCCGCGGCCATGGACAAAGACATGCCAAAGCTACTCGCACTACCCCTTTTCGCTGCTCTGCCTCAGCAAGCCCAGCAACGCATCTTCCAACCGACTCCTCACCGGACGCGCAAGGTCATCCTGGCCACCAACATTGCCGAAACGTCCGTCACTGTCCCTGGTGTGCGTTTCGTAATCGACTGCGGCAAGTCAAAAATCAGACAGTACCGCAGCAACCTCGGCCTAGAGTCCTTGCTAGCGAAGCCCATTTCCAAATCAGCAGCAATCCAGCGCAAAGGTCGTGCCGGCCGTGAAGCCCCTGGCCAATGCTACCGCCTCTACACCGAGGCCGACTACAAGACGCTAGAAGAGTGTACGACGCCTGAGATTCTGCGCTGCGATCTCAGCCAGTCGCTGCTTACCATGAAAGCCCGTGGCGTCAACGACGTGCTCAACTTTCCTTTTCTGGACCGCCCATCCAGAGAAGCCCTTGGGAAGGCCCTCATGCAGCTCTTCCACCTGGGCGCTCTGAACGAAGACGGCACTGTTAGCGGAGTAGGCATCCAGATGGCAAAGCTGCCCGTCAGTCCAACCCTTGCTCGTATCATTGTGGAAGCTGCAAAGCCTGAGCGTGACTGTCTTCTTGATGTTATCGATATCATATCCGCCCTCAGCACAGAGGATAATATCTTCTTCAACATCGCCACGGAAGAGCGGAGGGAGCAGGCCGAGGAGGCACGGCGGAATCTGTACCGGCGGGAGGGTGATCACATGACTTTTCTAGCTACAGTCCAGCAGTATGCGGAGGAGCAGACGGATCGTAAAGCCTGGTGTGAGAGGCACTTTGTGTCGCACCGCGCGATGCAGAACGTCATGGTAAGCAGCCCCAAATTTTTCGATGCCGTGTGTTACCCCAGGATGGGTGATACGTAGGCCGAATAAACGCCTGAGTTCTATCGGTTGTAGCTGCTTTCAAGCTCATGCTAATGTATGACAGAACATCCGCAAACAGCTCCGCAAGCAGTGCACTCAGCTCAAACTCCTCGCCTCCGCACCATCCACTTCTGAGGCTAATTCGTCTTCAAATATGGAAGCTATTTCGGCTTGCATTTTGCGCGGTTTTGTCTCCAATACCGCGAGATTGTGCCCCGATGGCAGTTACAAGACGTTTTTTCATAACCATGTAGTTGCTGTTCATCCGAGTAGTGTCATGCATGGGCGAAAAATCAAGGCAGAAGCGATTGTCTTCAGCGAATTCCTTTATACTAACAAGGCGTACGCTAAGAAGGTGAGCGCGGTGCAGATGAACTGGGTAGAGGATGTGATGAAGGAGGTAGTGCCTATGTAGAGTTGGTGCGCTGTGTTACCCCAGGATAGACAATACATTGGCCGATGCCAATCAACGAGTATGTTAGGGATTTGTGATGTTAGCAGTGTTTGCACCGAAGTTGAAGGCGGTGTGTTACCCCAGGACATATCATACAATGGCGGACGATTGAGAGAGATTTCGTTCTCTAGCTGTTGTTTGCTGTCATCAATCCTGTTCAAGGTAACCCGTGATGTGCCCATCTCATGTACCTCATCTTCGTGTACGGCCATTGCTCATATACAATCTAGAATCCAAACGCCGGCCTCCTTGCCTCATCGATGTACGCAACCACCACCTCATGCAAAATTTACATCCATCCCCGCGGCAACGCGCTCCCCATGCCCATTCCTTTTCCCCTGCACACTCCCATCCACAACACCCACCAGTCTCCTACTCTCGACCAGCGCCCTAATCAGCGCAATGGCGACCTCCCTCCCCTCCTCCAACTTCTCCTCCCTATCGCTCAGATCTGGAACATGCATAAACGCAACCGGGCGCTCATCCTCCTTCTGCTCAAAATACGTCGCCAAGCTATTATAGTAAATGAACCCACACATGAAATTCCCCGCATCGGGGCTGATCCTCACATCGGGGCGGCCCTCAGCCGCCGGGTCCGCATCGGGGCGAGAATACTTGAGGTACTTGCGCCAGCGCGCGAGCGCATCCGCGGTGTCGAAGCTCGTCTGGAGGACGGGCGGGAAGAGGTCGGAGGGAAACTTTGCGTCGGCGTCGCGGTCGAGGAACTTCTCGCCGTCGACGTCGGGGATGCGGCCGTAGCCGCGGCTGTGGGCGCCCTGCTCGAGCGTGAAGAAGGAGCGGCCCGCGGCGAGCCCGATGTGGAGGATGATATCGGGGTGGGGGCGCAGGGGGCTGCCCGGGGGCAGGAGGCGCGGGACGAGGTCGAGGACGGCGTTGTAGGCGACGCGGATGGGCTCGTAGTGGACGTGAATGTGAATGGGGGTTGGGGAGGTGGGCGTCGAGGGGAGGAGGGCTGGGAGCGTCGAGGCGATTTCCCAGCTGGAGTTTCGGGGGTATTTTTCTAGGAAGGGCTGGGGTTGTTAGGATGAGGTGGACATGTAGTGGAAGCTTGAGGGAGAAGGTCTGCGTGGTGCATCCATTGCTTGAACCCGTATTATAGCTCTTGAGACGATGTAAATATATCATATCGAATTCCAAAATTGCAGATACAGTTCAATGTTATACTTACCCCATATCCAGTGACCAGCACGGTGACAGGCTCCTCGGCTTTCCCTGGAGGCGGCTGCCTCGCAGTCGAGGACGCAGCTCGTGGCATTGCTCAGTGCAATTACACGGTGCAGCAATACTCTCACCGGATCTAGGGAAGTAATTAGCCACTTTACATGAGGTAATGTTACAATATGAGGCTCGAGCGATGACGTGCATGCAGCGCAAGTGTTTCGGGATGCAATGCCACCCACTCAGAACCAACGACGCCCGGCTTGAACGCATTTGGTACTTGCCACAGATTGCAAAGACAGTGGATATATTTATTGATAAATGAGTATTAGAGGAGCAGGATGAAAGGTGCTTCTTCAACAAGATGCACCACCGTCGGCGGCATGGAGCAATCGGAATGGCTAAAGCCAAAAGCGGGATGACGCCACATGACTTCGTTCCGAGCTTTGACATGTCCTCTCGGAATGAGCACCCTCTGTCGTACAGAACCTTCTACTTATTTTGCCAACGAGCAAAACCCGCCCTAGGAGGTGTGACTACCAACTTCTATATCATATGACTTGCTCTTGAAGCTCTCCTCGGCAATGAGCATACACCAAGAGTTTCCCGCGGCAGCTACTGCAGGGCAGCTATGGACTGCCGGTGTCATATGACGAATGACAGGCGCGCCAATCCCCCTCTGCACCACAGCTACCCCTCAATACCGGTACAAGATGAACACTGCCGAGAATGAGGTCCAGCTGTTCGGCTTGCACATAACACGCCTTCACATACCATGGCACCGCAGAAGCCTTTCAACATCGCCATAATTGGCGGCGGTATCTCCGGCCTCACCCTCGCCATCGCTCTCGTCCAACGCAACATCCCCATCACTATCTATGAAGCCGCAGCCCACTGTACGACCAATCCCTTCCATAAATCAACTGTATCTGACAGGCCGCAGTCGGCGAGATAGGCGCCGGTGTCGCCTTCGGTCCCAATGCCGCCCTCGCTATGAAGCGCATCTCCCCCACTATCCTCGACGCCTTCAACAAGTGCAAGACGATTAATCAAGGCCCCATCAAAGCGAACAGCTGGTTCACCATCCGCGTAGGCGATGCGCGCAAGGCCAATGTTGACGGCTACGTCAAGGAAGGCACGAAAGTCGGCGACGCGCTATACGATGTCGAGTTCAATACCGATTGGGAAGGTGGTGGCGTGTACAGGGCGCATTTCCTCGATGAGCTGGTCAAGGCTGTACCGGATGGCGTCGCGCAGTTTAGCAAGCGGCTTGTGAATATGAAGACTGTGGAAGACGGGTCGGGAGATGTGATATGCGTGTTTGCAGACGGGACCGAGGCGCGGCACGATGCGGTAATAGGGTGCGACGGGATCAAAGCGATGACACGGCGATGGCTGCTCGGCGAAGACAACCCTGCGAGTAGGGCGGTGTTCAGTGGGAAATACGCGTACCGCGGCTTGATTCGTACCGAGGTGGCTACTGAGATGTTGGGCGAGGAAGTCGCGGGGAACAGCAACATGTTCTTTGGGAACAACGGACACCTCCTCACATTTCCAATCGAAGGCGGGAAGACGATGAACGGTATGTCACCCATTTCTTTTGGAGCACTTTGAGATTGATGATTGCAGTTGTCGCCTTCAGCTCTTGCAAAGAGTGGAAGCACGAGCAATGGGTCATCACCACCTCCAAAGACGATATGCACGCCGACTTCTCCGACTGGGGTCCGCACGTCCAGAAGATTGTCCACGCGATGCAGAAACCAGACATATGGGCCCTCTTCTACCACCTCCCATGCGATACATACTACAAAGGCCGCGTGTGCCTGCTGGGCGACGCGGCGCATGCATCGACACCCCACCAGGGCGCTGGCGCGGGAGCGTGCGTTGAAGACACCCTCTTCATGGCGGAGCTACTAAAGGAGGTCGAGAAGAAAGAGGATCTAGAGACGGCATTCAAGGCATTTGACGAGGTGCGGAGACCGCGGACCCAGAAAATTGTCAAGACCAGCGAAGAAGCCGGCAGGCTGTATGAGTTTGAGCTGGAAGGAGACGATCTCAATAAGATTGAGCAGAATCAGACGCAGAGGATGCGGTGGATATGGGACTATGACCTGGATGGGGAAGTCGATCGAGCGCGAAGAATCTACCGCAGTGCTGTGGTGAGCCAATAGAGCGCATCCAGATGTCGTCGTAGATCTTACGTGCAGAGACCTGGTTGACGAGTGGATCGTGCAGACTTGAAATAAGTCCCGTTGCATACCTGCTAAAATATCTTTCGCAATCTCTACGGGGTAGCTCCTAGTCAATCACATCATCCCTCAACTCAAACACGGCCTTCAGCACCTCGTCCGCCTTCGCCGATACCGCATTATGATACATCGCATTCGTGACATACGTCTTACACCCCCTAATCGTCCGTGCCGTCTCCATACTCAGGTCAAAATCCACATACATGTCGTCAAAATACGCCGCTGCGTATACCGGTACCTCGTTCCTCTGCAACTGCTCGACATCGTACAGCTTCCCCCACGTCGTCTGGGCAAGCAGCTCCCCGACAGCTTTCAGCTTCTTAAGCTCCGGGTACACGTCGAACATGAAGGGGTAGATCATCTCGCCGGTGAAGAAGACAGGCGCGGCGGGGGAGACCATGCGGGTGTTGTGGTCGAAGAAGGGGAAGCGGTTGAGGAGGCGATGGGCGGACCAGGCGGTTGGCGGACCTTGGGCGTAGCACGCTTCGTGGAGGAGCGCGTAGAGGACGTTTGTGTCCCAGGATTGGGAGCGCTCGATGTGCAGGACTGTGGGGCGCGTGAGGTGGCCGAAGAGGGTGAGGTCGTTGTTGGCGCGGAGGACGAGGTCGTGGACGGTGTCGAAACGGCCTGGAAACAGTTAGTGATGTGTGTTACTCCACAAGCAGTTCCTCGACGGTGTTTGAAAGCCTTGCGTTGTCCCAGAATATGTGATGTACTGGCGGAGTGTTTTGGAGGACGTACCGTGCGCGCCAAAATTGATACCCAGCTGGAGAAAGCGTGCAGCGCTCAAATGCCCCTCCCCTCCCTGCACCCTCACCGTCTCATCCCCAAACCTCCCGAGAAACTTAACAATCTTCCTCACCCTCTCCACATCCTCAGGGTACTTGGCGTAGTACTCCTGATTCCTCCTCTCCACCCTCGGATACACGCGCTCATACACCTCATCCGGTCCATCCCTCAGCGGCGGCAGCCCGCCGAACAAAAACGCCTCCTTGACCCCCTCAGGGTAAAAGCTCAGATATGTAGTACAGCAGAACCCGCCAAAGCTCTGGCCCATAATACTCCACTTCTTCTTCTCCTCGGGGTAGTCCGTGGTGAGCGCTTTCCGGATCGCCTCGGCGTCCTTGACGATGCTGTCTGCGCGGAAGCTCTTCAGGTACTCGGCCTGGACGGTCTCGTCCCCGCGGAGCTGCAGCGAGGACTGCGAGATGGCGGTCGAGAGGCCGGTGCCGCGCTGGTCCATGGCGAGGATCTGGTAGCCTTTGTCCAGGAGGAAGGAGGACCAGGCGCTATTTTGCGGGGAGGCGCATTCGAAGCCCGGTCCGCCTTGGAGGTAGAGAAGCCATGGGAGTTGGGTTTTGGAGGGGTCGGCGTCGCTGGTGGGTGAGTGGTCGGCGGGCTTGGTGATTTTTCGCGCGGAGCGCGCGAAGAGTTGGATGGTGCCTAGGGAGGGGTTGGAGTGGTCGCGGGGGACTTGGAAGAAGTGCTCTGTTATGCGGAGTTTGCCTGTAGCTTGTTAGTATGCAAAGGTAGGAATTCTTTGCATATTTGTCTTTTCGGTTATGTTTAGGGGGTAACAAAGATTGTTGAATATATCAGAAAGCAAGATGTAGATGTGTCTCACCCGGTACAAGATGGCTCCGTTGCTCGAGGATTTTGGCGGCTTGTATCATGATGACTGTTTGTTGCTCACGCGCAATTAGAGTTTGACTGCGTTCGCAATGCCTACATGGAACAACAACTTGTATTCAAGCTTTACTCGCAGTGCTGAGGAGCGCTCGTATCGTAGTAGGACTACTGGGGGCATGTGGCGTGGTGTTTATTGGCCCCACCGAGGTATTGATAAGCTAATCGCTCCCTATCACGACTCAAAAAGAGCACGCTCCAAACTAATTCGCGGGGCTGCATAAACTGCATGCACAAATCTGACTGCTCCACTACGCGTGGTCACAACGTTGGCTACTAACAAACAGGGAAATTCGATTATCAACTTCGGAGCTCTATAGATACGTTCTTTCCCCTTTACCTTGGTTGAGAACTAGCGAGATTGAATTTTCCACGAAAGCTGACCCGCGTGTGGCGACTTCCCCGCGACATTTGGAAATCCAAGAGTGGAAGCTTTCTGAAATCCTACCTGGCTCAACACCATGACTAAAGATAAGAAGAAGGCCGGCGATAAGAAAGCTGTCAAAGCGGCGAAAGCAGCAAAGCAAGAGAAGAAAGCGGGCAAGAAAGATATAAAGCAGACGACCAAAAACAAGGATGTAGATTCAGACGCCGAGTCTGTGGATCTCGATGAAGTCCTCGCACAATATGCAAAAGAGCAGGAACAATACCTTTCGATTACAGAAGAGCCATGCGAACCACCAAAAGCCAGAACCTCTGGGACGATAATAGGCAACCCAGCAAACGATAATGAGCTCTTCCTGTACGGTGGTGAATACTTCAACGGCGCCACAGTCAATTTCTACAACGATCTCTTTGTGTACAACATCAAGAAAGACCTCTGGAGCAAGGTCACATCGCCAAATTCTCCTCTCCCCCGCTCAGGGCATGCGTGGTGCAGGGCGGCAAACACGAAAGAGATATACCTGTTTGGTGGAGAATTTAGCTCTCCCAAACAGGGTACATTCTACCACTACAACGACTTCTGGAAGCTGGATCCGACGAGCCGCGAATGGACGCGTATCGAGAGCAAAGGCAAGGCCTCGAGCCCACCTGCGAGAAGTGGGCATCGGATGGTCGGCTTCAAACAGTACATCATCTTGTTTGGTGGCTTCCAAGACACGTCTGCAACCACCAAATATCTTAATGATATCTGGATATTCGATTGCGTCAACTTCGTTTGGCATACACCGAAGTTACCGTCTGCACGCGCAGTCCCCGACGCGCGCTCAAGTTTTACGTTGCTCCCGCATGAGCAGGGTGCCGTTATCTATGGAGGTTATTCGCGTGTCAGGGCTGCAACTGGTGGCAAACAGCAGCAACTCAAGGGCAAGAAGCAGCAGAGTGGTGGAGGTGGAGCAACGCGTATGGTCTTGAAGCCCAAAGTTCATGATGATACCTGGTTCATCCGCATTATACCCCCGCCCGCGGATCAGCCTTCCACCACACTACCGACGGTATCGTGGGAACGTCGCAAACGGCCTGCCAACCCGCCGAACCCGTCCCGGGCTGGCGCAACAATGGCCTTCCACAAGGGTCGCGGTATCATGTTTGGTGGCGTCCACGATGTGGAGGAAAGCGAAGAGGGCATTGATTCAGAGTTTTTCAACCAGCTCTTCGTCTGGAACATCGAGCGCAACCGCTACATGCCTCTCAACTTGCGCCGTCCCAAGGCGAATGCGAACAAGAAAGCCGCTCAACAAGCTAACGTTAGCCGCCGTGATCGTGCGAGGGCCGATGAGGAAGAACTTCTTGCCAACCTCAAAGCGTTAGAGATGAAGGTCGGAGGCGCCGCAGAGCCCGCTTCCGACGATGAAGTAGAGAAGGAGAAAGAGCAAGACGAGGAAGAGGATACCCGCCCGGAAAAGCCGCGGCTCTACGAGTTCCCACATCCTCGTTTCAACGCTGCGCTCACAGTGCAAGGTGATACGCTCTACATCTATGGTGGCACATTTGAGAAGGGCGACCGAGAGTTCACTTTTGACGAGCTCTGGTCGCTCAATCTGAATCATCTAGACGGCGTCGTTGAAATCTTCAAGCGCGAGCTGGAAGACTGGCAAGGCAGCGAAGACGAAGCGGACTCCGAGGAAGAAGACGAGGACTCCGACGAGGAAGATGAAGATGACGGTACCTCAACAGCTCCTACCAGTGTCGCCGACTCGCCCGTGGCTGCTCCCACCAAGGAAGTACCGGAAGAAGACATGGGCACCACCGAAGAGATCTCCGCGCTCACGGATAAACTGCCTCATCCGCGACCTTTTGAATCTCGCCGCGCTTTCTACGAGCGCACTTCTGAGGCCTGGCAGAACGTTATATTGGATGAGATGAACTACGGGGCTGCGGGGCAGATGAAGACGCCCAAGGAGATCAAAAAGGCGGCGTTTGATCGTGCAGAGGAGAAGTGGTGGGATTGTAGAGAGGAGATTCGTTCGCTGGAGGATGAGCAGGAGGCTGCGGGTATTGGAGAGGTTGTTAGTCTGGCGGACAAAGAGAGTGGTGGGGCTGGAGGAGGTGTAGGGAGGCGGAGATAGATGATCCTTTGGTTGTTATAGGAGTGAGAAGCACGGTACTGTAGGACGTTTTCATGCCTGATTCAAAAGCGCTATTCTACCAAACACATCATACGGTTTGCATGACCCAGATCAAATCGGCGTGGTATTGCTTAGACAGGTTTCCATGGGGTGTGCTCGTACCGTTCGCCGACAAAAAGCAGCGAGCTCAATATACGCCCCCATTTGTCAAGGTCCCTTATATAAATTAAAAATCCGATCTTTCCGTGTGCGATATTTATAGAGAATGGAAACGACCAATGTACAACGCAGTAGGTCTAGGGCACCTCACCAATTCGGTTGGGATTCTGGACCACACACTGTGAGAGCTAGTGATCCATACGCATAAGGAAGAAATTGAGAATTGTACTTGTTGTTGTATTGGGTGAAGCTACGAACAGTAGGTATACATGAGTGGCTGTAAACAGCGCTAGTGTAGGATGGGTAGTCGCATCTCAACACAGGTGAGGCGCCACTGCAAGTGGGGAAAGGGAGACTCCAAACCGTGACACACACCATAGTGGGGCTTGCATGAAAATTCTTTCCGCACCACCAATACCTCAATCCCCCGCTCTTTACCACTCTTTACTACCCTTTACCTCTCCTACATATATTCTAGCTCCTCAAATTTTTCCATCAAAAACATGATCAACGGTGAGATGGCCGAGTTGGTTATGGCGCCAGGTTAAGGTTTTGCGGGCTCCGGCCTTGCTTCTTAACATAATTCCTGGTCACGTTTCGTGGCGTGGGTTCGAGTCCCACTCTCATCAAATCGTCTGCTCTTGTAGCAGGTTCCCCAGGAAGGAACATCTTGATCATCTCTTTTCCGCATCGGTGGTTTAGTGGTAAAATTAGCCGTTGCCATGAGTTTCGGCTAGCCCCGGGTTCGATTGTGAGTATCTTCTAAATAAGTTGCGCTGAACGTTGTCTAATTTGTACTAGCCCGGCCGATGCATTACACAGCATTTACTTTTTGCAGGTGGGTGGAGTGGGTGGAGTGGTTGGGGTGGGAGAAGGGGTGTAGGTCGCGGGAGTGTGTGCGCGTGGTTCGAGGCTAGCGAGAGTGGGTATACACTTTATTAAGTGGAATTCTACTCTGCGCTGCATTCTCTCTACTCATAAGCTTTACAGAGATTAAATAACGTGTACCAGGTTTATGTTTGTGGGTTTGGCGCTGTGGTGGACGACGCTAAACTCTAGCCCTGCCAATATTAATCTTGCAGTAGCTTCTATATTAAATTTACACTTGTTCAATGACTTTGATATGTTTTTTAAGACTCATCATCGTAGTGTAGCTGTACGAACCCTGGTTGAGTGAGCCGATACCAACGGTAAGTGTGGATGGAGCATGACCGTTTCCAGAGTTGTCAACAATCAAGCGATAGGCAGAATGATTACTGGATCAGGTCTAACACGGACCTCTCTGTAGTCTTTTGGCGCTTAGTTGGGCAATCAATCTGGAGATCGCTTGATTGTTGACAACTGTGACCGTTTCTTTCCCCCAGGATGTCACTCCGCTACCACGGTCTACACATCGTTGTGAACCGTTGAGAAGAACACCATGTTTCGGTTCATCCCATAACTACCAGTCCCTCTTCGCCCTGCGTCTCCTTCCCTCCATCACAGCAACACTACACTTTCAAAGCACATCAAATCCCACCAGGCTGCACTTTCAAGGTCCATATACCAAGAGCTCCGCGAAACCACATACCAAAAGTTCCGCAACACAACAAAGAACACCACAAAACCAAAATGAAGACTTCCTCCGCTATCGTCGCCAGTCTTCTCAGCGCCGCCTCTCTCGCCGCACCCATAATCAGCTCAACACCAAACCCCACAGAAATCTCGGCCATAGCCCAAGAATCTACGGCCACCCATCTTGCTCGAAGCTACCACTGCTCCTCGTTTACCGCCGCAGACCTCGCGTGGCTCAAGACACATCCGACGCTGTCGTCTGTGCTCGTGGAGGCCTGCAAAATAGGCGCTTTGTACGCGCCGCCGAATCTAGAAAACCCCGGTATGGGCAACTGCCGCGAGGGCATGATCGGATGCAAGCGCTCACCCTCACCCGCGCTTTCAAAGTGGTACAGCTGCGACTCTTTCACGACGAAGGAGCTCGCGTGGATCAAATCGCACCCAGCACTAGCCTCTGTACTCGAGGACTGCAAAAGCGGCGCCCTCTACGCGCCTCTCAATCCCAACGCGCCCGGCATGGGCGACTGCCGCGAGGGCATGAGCGGGTGCAGCGCTCGTCCCTCCCCTCTTCGCCTTCGCAGCGGTACAGCTGCTCCTCCTTCACATCTGAGGAGCTCTTGTGGGTCCAGTCTCGCCTAACCCTCTCCTCCATCCTCCAACACTGCAAGACCGGTGCACCCCTCTACAAACGTCCCAACCCCGACGCGCCTGTCGCCTGCCGCTCAGGCGAGATCGGGTGCGAGCGCTCGCCCTCGGTCTCTCCGCCTTCAAAGCTATAATGAGGGAGAGTTTGCTGAGTATGTAGTATAATCCACTGTCATGTTTCTCCAAATCCTTCAGTGCTTAGTCCCAATCGTGAAGGTGCAAGGTTGGCCAAAACGGTTCTATTTAGTGATGTCTTAGTCCCGCGTGTTACCTCAGGACTGTCAATACAGTGGCTAATTCTATCTACTTTACACCCGGCCGTTGGGAAGCGTGGGCGGCCCTCCGACTGTAAATAACGATGAAGAAGGTAGATGTCCCCGTGCAGGCGCAAGGCCGGCAACAACAGTTATATTCAGTGCTGTCTTAGTCCTCTGTGTTACGCCAGGATTACCAATACAGTAGCTGGCCATATGTTCTTGTGAAAAACTATGTAGAAGGCGGATCTCTCCCGTACGTGTAGCCCTCCTAATTATACGTCTGGGGAATGGATTTGTGAATCTCGCGAACATGTCGCTTCACGTTCTTGTCGGAGGGAAAACTTGTCCCGCACGTAGGGCATTGGAATGTATTCGGTGTCGCCGCCAGGGTCTGGATCTTGGTGGGGTTGCAAATTTGTTCATGGTTCTTCAATTCGTAAAAAATGACAAACTGCTTGGTGCACCTGATGTACGCGTTCAATCACGGGCCGGTAAACAGCTTGGGCTCGTCCTTCCCGTCTGTTCCAACGCGGATCCCTAGCCTGTATCCTCTTCGTGTTGTATACGAAGAAGCTGGTAGTCGCAAACTTACGGACAACAGATGTAGCGTCGAGGATGAAGAGCTCAGCGCATGCGACAGTCGGTATTACTGACCGTACTTTACGGTCCGTAATTGGTTTTGGGCCGTACGTAGCGTAGTGAGGTGCCCACCGTACTAGGCACCGTACCGTACCAACTTTTGACCCGTAATACGGCTGTACGGAACCTTTTCTGGCTAGGATGGGTGAATTGAGCATTCGGGGGGCGGCGCGGCCGGAGGAGGCGCCAGAGGTGGCTAGATCCGGCAGATCTGCCCGCATCGGGCGCAGAATGCGTAAAATGTCTCCACACAGATCACCTCTCTGTGCCAGCAAATTTATGCGACTGCAAGCGCTGTTTCTCCTCTACTAAACGTACAATCACGTGCAATTGCAATTTATTAGCTCTAAAGACTATTAAGGCCTACTAGCTATAAAAGAACTAGCTAAGAGAAGGCGCCGTGCCTAGCTACCTTATAAAGTTAACTGCTTATATAAATAATAAGGAGAGAGACGCTAACGTTAATAATAATAATAACGTTCTAGAATTCTTAAAAACACTAAAGGATGTTAAGTCCCTACGGGTAGCTAGTCCAAAATAGGGTTAAGTTTGGTTCTCTAGCAGGAGCGATGTCGAAGACAGGAAAGGGTGTATTAATAGCTCGCGCTTATTAATAGGGTATTAGTATTAAAGTAAGGTGCGTTACAATTAAATTAACAAGAGCCTAAGTAAATCTAAACGATAGATTAATAAACAGGTTGAACACGAGGTGGAAGAGTCCATCCTCATGTTCCTATATACTTAGCATGCTTGACTTGCTCGCTTCGAGCATGTCGAGCGCAGCCTTGGCTTTCTGCATATGCTTGACTTGCTCGACTCGAGCGGAGCGAGCACAGCCTTGGCTTCCTGCACCTGCTCGACTTGCTCGCTTCGAGCGCTTCGAGCGCTTCGAGCAGTCACGTGACTTGCCATTGCTGTGCCACCATTGGCTCCCATAAGACCTTGGCCGTCTCAGAATGTTAGCCTGGTAATGCTAAATACAGATCCTAACATCATCCTCTTTCTCTGGTGATTTGTCCTTAAATCACATAACCTATCTTATAAAATAGATAAAGTTTAGTTGCCCCGCTTCTTAGTGCGTTTTACTATAATATCTTCCGCTAAAGCCCGCGCTATCCGTCTTAGCATTAAAACTTACTATAATAGTATTATCTATTCTATCTCTTATAATTATTACTTACTTTCTAGCTTTAAGTGTATTGTTATGCCGTCGTCTAATCCTAACGCCTATCTAAAGTGTTCTAAGTGTATTCGTGCGCAAAAGCCTTGCGTAAACTTATTATAGGCGTTATTAGACAAGACTCGTAATAAGTATAAAAAGAAGGTGGATGCGGATAAGAAATTATTAGTAGAAGTATTAATACAACTTCTACGGAATAAGAAAATATTACAGCAGGCTAAAGAGCGTGCTAAGAAGAAGGCGCAATGCCTTATATCCAAAATGGATACTACTAGAGAGTTAGAAGCAGAGGCGGCATTAGAGGACTATCCTGTCGTGGCAGCCACTATTGGCTTTTCTCCCTTAATATAGTCGACACTAGGGTTACTAGATAATTACTCTAGTATCTTGCCTACAATCGCGAACGGTTCTTAGGTATATTCCTATAGTATTATTAAAGTAACTATTTATAGTTTGCTAAGTTCTCTTTAGGTTCCTATGTATTTTCGCTATATAGGTATTCCTTCTACTTAATAAGGTACGTGCGTGGCTAATCCGTGTGTTATAGTATTTATTTAACTTCGAATTTATTTTCTTCCTCTAGTTAGTAATAGAAGGTGGTTTCGACTGGTGTCTCTAGGTCGGCTAGTTCTAATCGGTCTATATGGAATACCTGGTGTATCTTGGCGTCTGGTGGTAGTTCCAATCGATAGTTAACCGGTGATATTTGTTTGGAAATAAAAAATGGTCTAACCTTAACATAATCTAGTTTCTTATGTTTCCTCTTCTAAGTTTAAAGGTTCTTTATAAGCAGGTATGCTTTATCCCCTTTCTTTAGCTAAGGTGCCGTTTTTCGTTTTCGATTTGTGTAGGAAATAGCTTACTATTAAGCTTTCTTGAGATTCTCTTAGAGTTGTTCGTGTATTATTTTTATTCTTTCTACCAAACTGATGGCTTCTTCTGTCCTGATATTTGTAGGAAATGTTTAGTTAAAGAGATGTAGATATCTTCCGTGGTTTATATAGAACGGTGTGTATCCTGTTGCTGCTGATATCTTGTTGTTGTATGCTAATTGTGCCATAGGTAATAGGGAAATCTAGTTATTTTTCTGGTTGTTGTAGTAGATGCGTAGGTACGTTTTAATTGTCTAATTCGTACGTTCTGTTTGTCCATCCGTTTGTGGATAATAAGCTGTTAATAGCTTCCGTTTTGTTCCGATAAGTGCCATAAGCGTTGTCTAGTAATTTAAGGTAAAGAGCTTGTCTCGATTGCTAATAATTGTCTTTGGTATGCCGTAGTGTCGTATAAGGCAGTCTAGGATAAGAAATGCGAGTTCCTTAGCTATAGTTATCTTTTAGCATAGTAGTAGTTTTACGTATTTAGTGAATTGGCAAATAATTACTAATATAGAATTATACTTTATTCCTGTTGCTAGGTCCTTTGATCCGGGTAGTCCTGTTATAAAGTCTATAGCAATGTCTTCCTATAGTGCTATTAGTATCTGGATTACTTGTATCTCGCCGTATTTAAGATATATTACGTACTTATTTCGTTAGCATTCCGCGCATTTGCGAATATACTAGGTTACTACTTTTTTAATTCCTTTAAAGCTATAGTTGCGTTAGATAAGTTCTATTGTTTTCTTAACTCCTGGGTGTCCGTACACAAGGTCGTCGTGGTATTGTTAAATAATCTTAGTTTATTGGTTCGCGGGTACCTCTCGTGTCGTCACGAGGATTTAATTAAGTTCCGCCGTTAGTCTAAGGGATCCGTCTTTATTCTACTATAGGATAGTAAAGTAGGTCTTAATCTTATCTTCTACAAGATCGCTGCGCCTGCTCAGAGCGTTTACTTGTCTATTTTCCTTACCTAGGGTGTACACAATCTTAAATTTATACTATCCTATTGTTTCTAACTATCTCGCTTAACGTGGTGTTAATTCCTTGGTCGTCGTGAATCGTAAGAGATTCTTATAGTCTATAAAGATTATAAGGTCTAAGCAACTATGTGCGTAAATCCTTTAATACTTTAATGCTCTAATAATCGCGTATAGTTCTTTATCGTGTATGTTGTACCTTAATTCCGCGTCGTTAAGTTTGCATAAGTAGTATGTAATTAGATACTAATGCCTATCCTTCTCTTATTTTACACATGCTCCTAGTGCTAGATTGCTTACGTTCGTTTCAATCCTTAGTAGCCTATTATCTTAGAAGTGCATTAGTACTGATAGACTAATACATGCTTATCGCAGTGCTTAGAATGCTTCTTCGCATTCCGTTATCTATTTAAAGGGTATATCTTTCTTAGTAAGGTTTGTAAGCGGTATCGTGATCTTTGCGTAGTCTTTAATAAATTATTAATTAAATCTATAGAATCTTAAGAATTCTTAGATGTTCTTAGCTAATTGTGGTCGTGGCTAGTCCTTAACACATTTAATTTTGTTGAGGCTCACCTTAATTCCTTTAGTGTTAATAATATGTCCAAGAAATTTAAGTTCTGTTTAGAAGAACTTGTATTTTTTTAGTTTTAGTTGTAAGTGTAACTTATTAAGTTCTTTAAGTACTATCTTAACATGTTCCACGTGGTCGTTCATGTTTTCTAAGTAGATCAGAATGTTATCTATGTATGCAATAACAAAGATATTAAGGTAGTGCTATAAGATATTATTAATAAGCGCCTGGAATATAGCCGGTGCGTTTGTAAGTCTAAATAGCATAACAGTGTACTTAAACAGTCCGTATCTAGATCTAAATGCTGTTTTCTATTCTTTACCTTCCTTAATTCGTATAAGGTGGTATCTATCGCGTAGGTCTAGTAAGGTAAACATCTTTACTCGTGCTAGCCTATCTCGTAGTTCTCCAATGTTTGGTAACGGGTATTAATTCTTTATTATTATATCGTTAAGCTTTTAGTAGTCTACGTAAGGTCGCAATTCGCCGCTCTTCTTAGGTATAAATATAAATAGGCTTGCCGCTAGTAACTTTAATAGTTGTATGTATCCTTTTGCCAAATTCTTCTTAATAAATTCTTTTTCTTCTTAGAGTTCTTTGCCTAATTTTGCGTATAGTGGTCTAAAGGGTGGCGTCTTCCCTTCTTCTAGGTTAATTTTGTAATCTTAGGGTTAGTGCTTAGGTAGATTTGCTTTTCCTTCCTCTTCTTAAAACAGATAGCTCTATTCTATAAACTATTTAGGGATTCCGTGAATTATGCGTTGCCCTCTTTCCTTTACAGGAATTAGCTTATCTACTTCCTTGCGCTCTGTAACCTGGTAGTTCCTACTAGCGTCTACTAAGGGTAATTCGATCTTAAATCTCGTTTGCGAGACTATATTATTAATAGCTCTCTTATCTACTATTAAATTCTGCTAATACGTAGGCTTTACTTATAAAGTATAATTATAGCGCTTAAAGGATAGCGTTCTCTTTCCCTAATTAATTATAGGGTTATGTTTCCTTAACTAGGGTAGTCTTAGTATTACATCGTGACTGGCTTCCTTAAGAACATCGAGGGTAGTCATTTCCCTATGTCTATAGATCTTAAGTGTTATCTTAACCTTATACTTAATTCGTGGCGTGCCTAGCATTAGGTGTCCATTTGCGACATAGATAACATAAGCGTCTTCTTTCTTACGCGTAGAGAGTCCTGCTCTGCTAAGTGCCTTTTAAGAGATATAGCTTTATTATACTCCTGAATCCAGCATAGCCTTTATCCATGTTCTATTAAGCCGTATTAGTAGCTTAATTAATGCTTAACTATTTATAGCATTTAATTCCTTAAAGGCGTCTTCTCGCTTAAGCCTGGGTCTAAAAAAGACACTTCCTTAGTAGATAGCTCAGTAGGCTAAAGATTGCCATTCTTATCCCGTGGTTGGCGGTATCGTGCTATTATTTAGGTTGCTTCACCATAGCTCCTTTCTTCTTATTAGTCCATGCGCACTAGTTCTCCGTAATAGTTACTAGGTCTAAATCTAAAGAGTGCTTTATCCTATCTATGCGCTACACAGTCCGAGTATAGGCATATCTACTAAATCTTTAATATACATTTATTATTAATTAACATAGTATAGGTAAGGTTCTAAGCTTCGCTAAGATATAGGAAGTACTTTGCTTCTCGCTTGTCCTATAGGTACTTATCGCATTTGGCGATTAAGTAATTAAACTATTCCTATCTGCATTGTTTCTACGGTCGTGGGAAGTATCCACACTATTTGGCGTAGAGATGCGTATTACATGCGTCAGTGGTACAGAATCTCTATCTAAGGATTCCGTAATTGGGATTTTGGTGGTCCAGGTCGTACATTAGTCTATAGCTAAGATTCTTAACGGGGTATTTCTTCTTTAGGTCCTAGTGTTTATAACTATGGTCTATAAATTCTTATATTACTAAGTTAATTAGTTAGGTGCGTATTACATTTAGCTTAGTTACCGTAAATCTAAAATTAGTTTTACGTAGTTAATATTAATCTAAGAATTAGAATACATTATGTTCTTCCTTATCCATGAGTCTTCTTGCATTTAGATGCGGTGTGGGGGCGCGTTTCTTTAGCTCTTCTTACTCTACCTCTAATCCTTCTTCTATATCCTTATATAGCTAAGAGTTAGGCGAGTCCGTTTGCTCCGAGTCCCTGTCTTAGGTATTAAGTTACTTAATAGTATTAATAACTTACTATTCTTCGTCAGTCGCGTCCGCGTCTTCGACGGTTAGTACGTTTAACTGTCTAATAACCTTATTCTTAGATCTACAGTTCCTGGCTATGTGGTCTAGTTTACCACATGTAAAACAAGTGCGTGTCTCAGTCCCCTGTTGTCGTCGGGTTCTATCTAAGATACGTCTTTGGTTAGGCTTCTTACGATAGCCTAGAGACTTTCCTGTTCCTTTTCTAATTGCATTAATTTAGTTATGGTCCTAGATTCCTTCTATTAGCTAAGGTCCGTAGTTATCTTGTCTTGGCCTAGGAGTTTATTAATTGCGATAATTATCGTGGCTTAAGGGTGGTCTATAGCCTTGTCGTCCTAACTAGTTCTATTATATATCGCGTTTTAGTTCGTACTATTCCTTATTAATCTTAATGGCTTCCTTTAATAATGCTTCTAGTGTATCTATTCTTGCTCCGCTACGCAGTAGTTCTTCGCGTAGGTTAGGCTTAAGTCCTTAATAGTACATGGTTATAAGAGTTACTTCGTTCTAATAGATTTAATTAGCGTGTCTGCGGAATTTAAAGTTATACTTAGTAGTTAAGCGGACTTGCTTAAGTTACTAGATAGCTCTTTTAGCGATAGCCTCCTAATTAGCTACTTTAAAGTACTATTTAACTTTCTTACAGAACTCGTTATAGTCTTCTATAATTTTATTAATAGTATCTCCCTCTAAGTTCTCTTCGGCCAAATATTAGTTAAGATATGGTCGAATCTATGTAAGGGCTAGTCCTTTTATGTAGGATGCCGTAAAAATAGTTTTATTAGCTTTATTCTATTCCTTCTTCGTTCCGTAGAAGTAGAGGTTAAGCTATAGGATCTATAGTTCTGTATGCTTATAGTCTCTATAAAAGAGATTAGGTTTGGCGTAAAGGCTTCCCTTAATATAGGTAATAGTAGCATCGTTATTATTATTATTTAGAGTGTTCCTTAGAATAACATCTAGTGCATTAGAAAGGGTCTTGTATTTACTTATGTTAGGGGTGTTTAAGATATTAAGTCCCTACGGGTAGCTAGTCTAAAATAGGGTTAAGGTTGGTTCTCTAGCAGGAGCGATATTAAAGATAGGAAAGAGTGTATTAATAGCTTGCGCTTATTAATAGGGTGTTAGTATTAAAGTAAGGTACGTTATAATTAAATTAACAAGAGCCTAAGTGAATCTAAACGATAGATTAATAAACAGGTTAAACACGAGGTGGAAGAGTCTATCCTCATGTTCCTATATACTTAGCATGCTCGACTTGCTCGCTTCGAGCATGTCGAGCGCAGCCTTGGCTTTCTGCATATGCTCGACTTGCTCGACTCGAGCGGAGCGAGCACAGCCTTGGCTTCTTGCACCTGCTCGACTTGCTCGCTTCGAGCGCTTCGAGCAGTCACGTGACTTGCCATTGCTGTGCCACCATTGGCTCCCATAAGACCTTGGCCGTCTCAGAATGTTAGCCTGGTGATGCTAAATACAGATCCTAACAAAGGATAACCTAAGCACTAGCCTCCTTCCTAATTAGGAAATTTATATATACTACGGGCCGTATAGACACCTAAAATGAACCGTACAGTTATCCTACAGTACTATATCGACCCCCCAGCCGTAGCGTACGTACCGTAGTAACTAGCAACTGTAACGTAACCGTAGTAGGGTCGAACCGTCCGTATTACCTACTGTTGCAAGCGCTGGAAGAGCTCCTGTTCATTGTCACCCGCTTGCTCCACGTCAACGCTTTCGTCGAGCGACGCCTCGTCTTATGCAATGATGCTCATGATATTCCGAGCGTGAACGATGTCTGCTTCGTCTAGAATGTCCGGATCAATCAAGGTAAGGTCTACGTCCGAGGCTGAATATCCCCGTGGCTGGACCACCGAATCCGCAGGAGGCTGTACCAAGAATAGACCAAGTTGATCTTTTGTCTCATCATCATCATCATCATCATCGTCGTCGTCGTCGTCGAGGACAATGGGACGTTTCCTCCTAGGGAACGTGCATTCTTGATCATGAGCGTCGATCACATCTGCGTCTTCCTGGGGGATCCTGCGACTAACGGTTTTAACGCGGCGGTTTTGTATTGCTGTGTCCTGCACAGGAGATGATACAGGTAGTTCGTCATCAACGTAAGCACTCCGGAGTTTTTTCCTCGGGTGGGAGGTGGTGGGAATTTCAGCTGGCTCGTTCGCCACCGAATAACGGGCGTCGTGTTGTGCTTTCATCCGTGCGTCCCATTGTCCCTTCTCTATTGCGGCGCGGGCTTTTGGTCATATTCTTCCTGATGGCAAGGTTAAGGTTTTGCTCTTGAGACCATTCCTTGCACTGCTGGCTGGTGATCTTTGGTTTGGCGTAGCCCGTCGCGGCTACTGGGATGGCCTTCTTCTAGCTATAATATAGATTCTGAACACGGGGAGTCCATGTGTCATCTTCGTCCTCACCAATGTATTGAATGGTCATTGCCATGCTATCAGCATCATGGCCGAGTGCCCGACCGACTGCAAGAACTTTTCTGCGTTGAATAGACCTGGAGGCAGTTGGTAGAGGCCGCGCGCCCACCACGTTGGATGTTGTGGGGATGAATTCAGCGGAGGAGGCTGGCCGTTCGCGAAATTGTGTGCACTACTTCTATCGTGTGGTTGGTCGTGCCTTCTTCCAACACGAACTAGAACACCAATTGCGAACGTCCAAGGTGGCGTGAGGAACTTCTATTTAGACTTGTCTTAGTCCCGTGTGTTACCCCAGGACGAGCAATACAGTGGTCGACTGCCTCTACCTTTTCGGTTTCAAGACAGCCTTCTGTTGCACGATCCAATATTTTTGCTATGCCAGCGGCCCCGGCGTTCTTTTGAATTGTACCTCGTGACTGCTTCAAGCGAGGACCGAGGTTTTTGGCGTCGGGATCGTGAGCATCCATGAGGTCTGTGGGGACGGCATGATACGGAGAAATAGGACCAATATGCGTACAACAGCGAAGAGGCGCGATGGAGAAGAGGGGAAATGTCAATATCAACAGCACATCATTCCAAGCGCAAAGAGAGACATAACAGTACAACATAACTGTCACGGTTTATGGCTCTTACCCTATGAGATGGGTACTCCTACCCTCGCTTGGTTGCTACTCACCTTTCTGAGAGTGGTATACCTGTCTAGGACTAGCGTTGTTTACGCTTGCGTACCTATACCTTCTGTAGCTCCTAGATAGTACAACCTCAGTTCAATCCTTCAATCTTTTCCACTGCGTACTGTCCGCTCTGCTCACCGCGACAATAACAGTACAAGTATCTCTCACATGTCCAGATAAAAGACCAGCAACCAACTCTCTGGCCAGCACAGCTCTCTCACCCCCATCCAACCAAGAGCCCTTAAATTCCCCGCGATAATCCTCCCATCCTCCTTCTTCCCACACTCCCACAATCTGCAAAACCCGCGCCATGACCACTCCCAACACTCCCTCAAAGCCGGCCAAGAAGGTATCGCAACCTAACCTACATATCAATATACGCTAACACAACCCAAAGCGCGGTATCCACATGCTCGGAAGCGATGGCGAGACTGCAATCTTGAATGCGCCCCTCAAGTCATCTAAGAAGCAGAAGCAGCAAACATACCCAGCACACGAACTTCTAGCCATGGCTAAAGCAAAGATCGTAAATACGTGCCTCCCCAAACAAGTCACTCGTTCTGACAATGCTCTAGGCCGCCATCAGGGCTAAGTACCACCCAGAAGACAACGATCCCGATTGGGCCCCTGACGGCACAGGAGCCGATGACGCCAGAGACGAAGCAGACGAAGAGTTCTACGCAACCACCACCCTTAGTGAGGGTGTAGAAGATCTAGAGGGTGGCGCAGAAGAAGCCTCAGGCGACGAAGAAGCTATACAGCATGCCGAAGGCGTCCGCCTGACCAAGAAGGATGCGAAGCAGACCGCTCGACTCCGCAATGAGGCGTTAGAGAGAAGGAATGCGCAGTTGGAGAGAGACACGCAAGAGCGCATCGACCGCTTCGAATACGACGTTGAGTTCCCCGAAGACGTGCGGGACGACGAGATCCATAATAAGTTTCTTGCTGACATGCCCACGGGTGGGTACTGCATCCTCGAACCGGATGCGCGCGGACGCGTCACGCAGGACGCCGAGGATACCTTCCGCGACGACCAGACGCGCCGCACTATGGGGTTGACGTCGCAGCAGCCCTGCAGAGGGATGCTCAAGGACCCGAAAGATCCCAATCAACGCATTCCCTGCCCAGGCTCGATTTCGAAGAATCAGCGCATCTGTCGCATTTGCATGTACAGTCGTCTGGATAGCGGTGAGGAGTGGGCGAATATCTCTAGGCCTAAGAGGGGCTTTATCGCCGGTATGTACTATGATTGCGCAAAACGAGTGACTTGTTTCGCTGACTGGGTGGAAGAGAAGGCGAGTAAGCGGAACTGAGCTCTATAGGATTATAGATATTGGCGTTCAATCCAGCGGGAACGTTTTCACGATTCAAGTAATGCCATCTTTTGAGCTTCTATGCAAAAGAGGGTCTATCACCGGTATGTAGCCTAGGTCCGCAAAACGAGTGACTTGTTCAGCTAACAAGATAAAAGAGAATCCATAATGCGTCAGTAAGCTCTATGAGATTAGCGTTTAATCCCAGCGGGCCTTTTCCACTGTTCAAGTACTGCCTTCTTTTCACAGTGAGTCCGCATGCCGAACAAAGGATCGTACGCATACTAACCAAGCAAGTTATGGAACACGTGCTCCATGTTCTTGAGACATCCCCAAGGCAGATTGATGCCAATGCTAGCAGACCAAACGAAGCAGGCAGCACCAAAAAGTTAGGGGCTGGGCTTTGCGTTCATTGCGGCTTCACGAAAAAGAAATCATTGAATATTTCCTACACTTTCTGGCCATGCATTCGCTCTTACGTGTGACTTGTGAATAATCATATAAATGTTGAATTCCCCCGTAATATCAGCGTGAGGAAGCGAGAGTATCAAGAGGATGTGGCTTTAACGAGGAGCAAGAATCAGACGAAGGTGAAGTGGGATAAGCTTACTCTCACGCCCACGAAAAGTCGTAGATAGCGCACTAACCATGTCCTCCCAGAATCAATTAAAGTACGTCAAATAGAACTAACCGAAGTACGTCAAGTCACCCCAGGCTAAACTGTGGCTTTTTTCGAGGACGTGAGAGGCTTGGGTCTGGAACGCGGTTGGGACACCTCCTAGATAATAAGATCACCCAAATGCACACAACAATTTGAACATATCATGAAATTCTCAATCCGGAACTCCATTAGCTATCGCTACCCATGACCCATGCACAACCAATACCCAAAGAAGATGTGAAAGCAATGCAAGCCAGCCAGCCCCCGTAAGCATGTATCATATCTGCTTTTATCTTAGGCTTTTCATTCGTTCCATAACCATATCCATGCACATCATCCATCCGACCTATAAAGGACAGAACGCAAACAGGGAGAGGGAGACAGGGTATCCTAATTTACAACTCGTCGTGAACCTCAGACGCCGCGGACTTGACCGACTCAGTCGCTTCCGACGCAGCCGACTTGACGCTCTCGGTCACGTCCTCGGCCTTGTCAGCAACAGTCTCAGCGGCGTCCTTGGCCTTGTCGGTTGCGGCGGCGGCCTGCTCGGGGATCTCCTCGGCGACATCCTCAGCAGCCTCCTTGACCTCCGCGATGACAGCCTTGGCCTTGTGGGTACCGTTCTCCTCGATGAAGGCAGCGAGGTCCTCAACGGTGCGGGCACCGGAGTAGTCGATGGGAGAGTCCTTCTTGCCAGCGGGGAAGAGCTTAATGGTAGGGAAACCCTGGATCTCGTCGGGGACATCGTTGGTGGTGGCGTCGACCTTAGCGACGGTGACAAGCTTGGAGAGCTCAGGAGAAGAGAAGAGGGAACCGAGCTCCTCGTACTTGGGAGCAAGAGCCTTGCAATGACCGCACCAGGGAGCGTAGAACTCGAGGAGCACGTCCTTGTCGTTATCGATGACGAGCTTCTCGTACTCGTGGGCAACAACAACGGTGACGGGGCCGTCGTTGGACTCAGGGATGGGGTCCGACTTGATGGAAGGCGAGATCTTGTCGTTGACAAAGTCATCGACGAAAGAGCCAATGTCCTTCTCGGTGATGGCCTTGTCCTGGGGGTACGGGAACTTCTGGTTCTTGTCCGTCTTCTGGATGGCAAAGGCGGGCCACTTGCCGACCTCGAGGTTCAGGTTACCACCATGTTGACCGAAAGCCTTGGCGTCTATGGTAGCGAAGTTGATCTTGCCCTTGTACTTCTCAGCGAGGGGCTTGAGCTCCTTAGCCAGGGTGTCGCGCTCCTCCTGCTCCTCGGCGAAGATGTAGGCAAGAGGAATGCCAGCAGCCATGTAGCCACTGTAGGTCTCGGGGCCGACCTCGCCGACGAGGGGAGTCGACGCAACCTTGACGAAGGACTCAATGGTCTCCTTGTCGAAAGCCTCGGTGAAGGTGTCCTTGCCCTCATCGAAGGACTTGTAGAGAACGAGACCGGGCTGCTTCACACCCTCAGCCTTGGCGAGCTCGGCGTCGTTGGTGGCACCGAAGAGGTAGCTGTCGCGGAGACCGTTGGCGACCGAGGTAAAGGTCTCGTTGGAAGCTTTGTCGTCGGCGGCGAAGTAGGCGACGAGGACGACCTTGTCGGCGGTCTTGAACTCGTCGATGGAGTCCTTGGTGACTTCGGACACAGCAGGCAGGGACTGCTTGGTCATGTAGGAAACGATGGCGTCGGCCTTGCGCTGGCCGGTGTAGGGCGAGATGTTGTCCTCGCCACGGAAGACCTTGAGGGTGGGGTAGCCCTCAACGCCGTACTTCTTGCAGAGCTCCTGCTCCTCTGTGCAGTCGACCTTGGCGAGCGGGATGTTCTTCTCCTTGAGTGTCGTCGCGGCGGACTCATATTCGGGGGCAAGGGCCTTGCAATGGCCGCACCAGGGTGCGAAGACTGCGGGGGAGTTAGCATGTGATTGAGTAGTATATGCTGCGCAAAGACACGGTATAGTGCCATCGCGAGCTGGAGGGAGACTTACATTCGATCAAGGACAGATCGTGCTCCTTAACAAAGCCCTGGAGAGTGTCCTCCTTGAGCTCGAGGACATCAGAGGCCAGACCAAGCGAGGCCAGGACGGCCGTGAGGACAATGCTGTAACGCATGATTTTCCTTCTCTAACAGGACCGAAGTGTAAAAAAGAAAGGAAGGAGGGTCGAGTTAGTACTCTGCGGGTGGGTGGGGAGAGAGTGAGGCAGAGCGGCGACGGGGTTTTATGTTCAGTCTGTTCGTGGCGCGAAAGACCACAGTGTCTACTTCTGCTGGGCTGAGCGCTCGGATAGTCGCCCGCGCCAAGGCCTACCATACGCGCAGTGGGCCTTCACCTAACTTGGGATTATTTTCACCTTTATCCCCGAACCGGACACGTAAAGCTCCCGCAATCACCGCTACTAAGCGCCCGCTGTCCCGTCCGCTGTTAAGATTCCCCTACTGCTGTGCACCGCGCTGCTTGGAGGTTGCCATGCGTGCTGCACGCTTTCGCCTCTCTCGGCTAGCGCGCACTGGCCCCTGCAGATCTCAGACCTCTACATGTGTCCCCAACCAGCATTATTAATATATCCAAAGTACGGGCCACGGACTTTTTAGACCGCAGGCCAGGTGTTCTCTCGCATTAAGGTAGAACGGGCGATAAAGCCAGAGTTGATAGCAGGAAAATGCAATAAGTAACCCCAGGACAGATAATACAAGCCGAACTTTGATTGCTAACGTAGTAAAGTATAGCCAGCCTTCAGCTTTACGCGAGAGGCGGTCTTACTCCCTGATGGGCTCGCCTGTTCGCATTGCCTCGCATTTACTAATCACGTGTGGCGAAGCCTCGGGATAAGCCCGCCTCTGACAATGGTGGCCCCGTATGGGCATATCACTTACAGCATAGCGCAGGGCACGTTTCACTGTACGCACGAGAGCAACTTAGGGAACATGATTTGCATTGGAGCTATGGACAGTAAAGACCGACGAAGCAGTCTTCGGCCAGCGTGAAGGCCACCCCATGTCCCCGACCAAGCCCTAAAAAGGTTTTTTGATATTTTACGGATATGAGTATGGTTTTGTGATTTTCATTCAACCAGGCTGCTGACCGTAGCTGCCCCATCAAGCTGCTGCCGATATCTTGGCCAAGCCGACGACAACAAAGCGAGTGTGAGGTGCGTACAGGTGAGCGCCCAGACTGATCGGGTCCCAAAGCCACGTGGGTAAAAGAGATGATCAACGTTAATGTAAGCCAAAGAGTAGCGCTCAGTGTCGCAATCCATGGATGAGGGAGTAGGATTGCAGATAGTTTGATGGATACCAGCTTGCGCCAGCATTCGGGACGGAGAGATGATGACGACAAAGTGCTGATAAGAGCCAGCGGATATCTTCGGGAATTCCGAGACGCGACGAAACAGATCATGGTTGAAACAGAGAGCCGTACAGTTTCGACGTAGCTAGACGTATCTAGCGAGGTATCCGCATACCGGAAGGCCGAACAATGAAATGAGAGTTGTCGAATCCGCTATCGCAAGGGACTTTTGACAAGTAATCACCAGCGAGGATGCTGAAGAGAGTGGAGCAAGGTCGTGGAGCCTGGACTCTCGGCCAAAATCGCAAATGGACACCAAAAAGGTAACCCGGCAGAACAGCCGAAGGGAAAAACCCAAGATGCAGAAACTGACCCGAGGTATATAATACAATTCGACGGTCCGAAATCGCAGACTCCAGTACGCGCAAATGAATCGATCCGATGTCAGAGGAAGAAACCAGGTATCCCGCATCGATTCGTCGACGGCCGCTCATATAGTCGTAAGGAAAGGAAAGAAACGCAAAAAGTATGTGCAGTCATGACGCAAATCGGCTCCTGAGCAAAGAGAAATCGTGACATAACAAGAGAAGCTGGAGACCAACGAGAACTGCTCAGACAACCTACAACCCCCCTCATCGCCGTGCACCGTCCTTAGGCGGGAGCGGCGGGCTGGGGACGAGCATTACGCTGCGGGTTGTGACCGTTCTGGTTGTTCTGACGGTTGGGAGGCGCTCCACGGCCACCTCCGCGCTGCCCTTGGAATTGGTTCTGGAACTGGGCTCCGCCCCGATTGTTGCGGTACGTGTTGCGGCCGTTCTGGTTGTTCCGTGCTACGGAACCCTCCTGTTCCTGGCCTTGCGCGCTACGGGGGCCGTTCGAGATGGGGCGTGGAATCGATTCAGGAGTCTCATAGACATATAGCTTCTTCTCGATGACCTGCGGGATCGGCTGGATTTCCGTGCCCAACTCTTGTTCAATGCGGTACAAGTTGAAGCGGTCCTCCCAGTTGATCAAATTGATGGCCAGACCTAAGTGTCCGAAACGACCGGAACGACCAATGCGGTGCAGATAAGTCTCGGCGTTCTTCGGGAAATCGAAGTTGATGACAACGTTTACGGCCTGGATATCAATACCTCGCGTAAGCAAATCAGAGCAGACGAGGTTACGGGAAACACCATTACGGAAATCGTGAAAGACGCGGTTGCGGTTATGCTGAAGCATGCGCGCGTGCGAATAGAAGCAAGAGTATCCAAGCTCAGTAATCTTCTTCGCAAGCAACTCCACACGGTTAGTGGAATTGCAGAAGATGATGGATTGGTTAATCTGCAGCTTGTTGAACAAGGTGTTCAAGCAATGGACCTTCTGCTTCTCTTCGACAAATGCGTAGTATTGGGTGATACCTCGCAGGGTAAGCTCGTCCATGAGGTTGATCTCGTACGGGGAGTTCATGTGCTTATCCTGTGGAATGTGAGCGGAAATGGTCACCAAGGCTCGGTCAGGATTCTACCTTGAAGCTCTTGACAACAATAGGAAAAGTGGCGCTGAAGAGCATGACTTGTCTGTCCTTGGGATGGAAGCTCAACAGTTGTTCTATAACTGGAGTAAACTCCGGTGACAGAAGCTTGTCAGCCTCGTCCATGACAAACGTCTGGCAATTGGACAGATCGGCTACGCCTTTGCCCGCCAGATCCAAAATCCTGCCTGGCGTGCCAACAATGATGTGAACAGGCTCAGACAAGCGAATGATATCATCCTTTAGGCCAGTACCACCAGTCGAGACCATTACATTGATGCCAAGATGCTTTCCCAGCGTCTTGCACACCTGTGAAGTTTGTAGAGCCAGCTCTCGTGTGGGAACAAGAATAAGCGCTTGCGTCTTCGCACTCTTCGGGTTAACGCGTTCGAGGGTGGGTATCACGAATGCCGCAGTCTTTCCGGTGCCGTTCTTCGCTCGCGCAAGGATATCTCGGCCGGTGAGGGCGACGGGAATGGTCTCTTCTTGGATGGGCGAGGGCTTCTCGAACCCTGCTTCAAATATACCCATCATTAACTCGCGCTTGATAAAGAAGTCTTCAAACTCCAAGCCTTTTGTTGCCGTAACATCCTAGCAAAGCGCGTGAGTGAGACTGCCAACCCTTTGTGTAACCAGCGCCGCGCATACCTCTGTCTGTACTCGTGTGTCCTTGGAGGGTATCTTGAGTCCGTCTTTCCAGTTGGCGCCTGCTGGAGGCGATTGTTCGCTGGGGCTGGTTGTTAGTGTCTGCGACGCGCCTAGCGAGGCATTGACTGACCTAAGCGACGTAGCCGCGAGTTGGTTGGTGATTTGGTCAGCCATTGGGAGAGGAGCCGCCAGCTGCGGGATTGTTCGACACGCAGTCGATATTGTGAGGGAGGCGGGCAGCTATACGCGATCGGCTATGCGACGGCAGCGAGAGTTGTTTGTGCCGGTGCGACAGGCTATGTGGGGTACCCAGGCCGGAACCGGTTCGTGTCTGCGCGGTGGGAGGCTGGCAGCAACGCCGAAGCTATGAGTAAGGGAGGTGAAGGTATGCGGAGGTCGGAGAGCGCCCGAGAAATGGCGGCGACTCTTTGTACTGGGCCTGGTGGCGGGGCTCCAATCGCGTGGTGATCACGGCGGACGTCACGCAGTCGAGGCGGGCGTCGGTGAGGGTTCTTGTAGGAATGTGGGCTGGGAAGCAGTGCGCGGAAGCTTGTGGCCTGGGGAAGATTAGGTCAGGGTCAGGGAGCAAGTTTCAGGTGGCCGCAAGACGTAGTGTGGGAGGAGAGGAAGCTGCACGGCGGGTATGTCGTGGTGGAGACCAGAGGAAGGCTCGATAGACAAAAGGACCCAACGACGATCCGTGCGACGATTGATTTGATTGGTTGACCGAGACGTGTGTCTACGGCTGCGAAGCTCTCTCACCTACTGCGTCAATCGCGTGCCATACCGAATTGTATCTTAGTCACATCTGACCTTGGTAGGCCGCGAGTAAGGCTACGCGCTGTATGTAGTGTCATCTATCAAAAAGAGGCCGTTTGAGCTGACCGACTTCCTTCAGACGACGTAGGACGAATTCCAAAGGTACGTGTTCACGTGGAACCAGTGGACAGGGTTTCCGGTAACCCATTTTTGCCGCACATACGGCGCGTATACGCCCATTTAAGTGTTCCTGCCATCCTGCGAGTGCGAGTCTCCATCATGTCTTTATTCCAGCTTCTCGCCAGGACGCTTCGCCCTACCTCGTCCAGTGCCACGTCCACTTTCCGCGCCATCAGGTCTACTCACTCACCGAGGCTGGACCCCAATTTCTTCGGCAGCAGTCAACGTGTTGGTATGTAGAAATAATTTCTCATTCATTACAAGCCATCCAGTAACATTGGGGTGAGGGTGGAGTGCCCCAACATCATTCTTACTACTCATTATTCGCAACGAGATACTAGATAACTACAAGTCACAAAAGCTGTATAATATTTGCGTCTTCGAACCCCAATTGCTTTTCAAAGATACTCACGTTTCTACACCCTATAGGGTATCGTAATGATCAACGTTTACTGACATACACTCCGCCAGGCCTAGGCCGCCGCATGTACCGCACCTACCACGACTTCAACAAAACCAACAACATGCGTCTCATCTACGGCATCTGCGGCCTCAATATCGGCATCTTCCTCTATGGTAACTACACAGAAGTGCAAGCGCGTCAAGGCCACCCGGGCCCCTTCATCAGCTACATCCAAAATATGACGCTCTCCCTCAACGGCTTTATCCGAGAGCACCGCTACTGGACCGCCGTCACCAGCCTCTTCGCACACTCCAACTTCCTTCACATCGCGGGTAACGTGATTTCCTTTTACTACATGGGCTCCCTGCTCGCTAGGACACCCGGCATTAGCCCTCTGGCGCTGGCGGGCATTTTGCTGGGCTCTGGGCTGTCGGGCAGTCTAGGCTGGATGTTCTTGAATCTGCAGCGGGGTGGTAGTGAGCACCGACGGGCGCTGGGCTTCTCGGGTGCTGTCATGGGTGTGGGCACCATCGCCGCGTTTTTGTATCCAAAGACGAGGGTCGCGATTTATGGCATTATCCCCATGCCATTGTGGCTGCTAATGGCCGGGTACGCTTTCTACGACGGCTACTACGTCAATGACCAAAACAGTCGGATTGCGCACGCGGGTCATTTGGGCGGCGGAGCGTTTGGGGTTGCGTACTACTTGTTGAGGCTGAGGGGCTTGAGGTTTTAAAATGGATGGGGCCATGAGTTAGGGATCAAAAACGGAGAGAAGAACTTTTGTGTAGATTGGTCGATGGTACACCGTTGCTGTGCATTTTCCAGGAAGGGCACAGTGGCCATGAAAGGGTATTGTAAGATTATACACACTGGATATAAACCACATCGCTGACGTACCGAACCACGTAACAAGCGATGCAGAAACCAACCTCATTGGCTATCCTCCGTTACTCAAACACTCACAAAAAGAAAACCACACCGCCGCCGACCACACTCCGAACCATGCTAACTTACTAGATGACGGTGGTCGTTACCGGAGCAAAAACCATCGCTTTTCGCGAGCTTCGAGAACATTAGAGAGCAAAAGAAGGAAAAGAAGAACTCTTACCCACCATTTCGAAAGTCGTAAGTCGCCACACGCACCGTGCTGTCGTCATTACCGCGGCGGTCCCGGAACCAAGCTCGGTCCGCAATAACCAACGAGGTCGTAACCGCTCAGCCCATTTCGCATCCACCTCCTTCACCACAATTCTTCACCGCCTCCTAGTACAAGCCATGCTCCTTGAGATACTTGCGCAGGTGAAGCTGATACTCGTTCCACTGGAAGCTCTCCCAGCCGCAACACTTACACACCCACTTCTCCGGCTCATCGCCATGCTTCGCCTTCCTATGCGCCTTCCACTGCGCGAGCGTGTCGATAACGTACCTCCTCTCCCCCTTGCGCACGCACATGCCGCAGAAGATCTGGCAGTCCGGGTGCTTGTCCTTCAAGTGCTGGTCGAACTCGGTGATGTGGTTGTAGCGGGCGCTGTACGTGTTGGTGCACTGCGGGAAGGGACAATGGAACTTGGTGGCGTTGGGCGGCAACGGGGTAATCGCTGGCTTATAATGCTTAATTGGTGGTTGGATGTGAATGGGGTTTGGGGGAAGTGCGGGTGAGGGTGGTTAGTAAGATACATACTTAGCCATGAGGAGGGTTGCCGGGGGATGAGGAACGCGTCGCCTATGCGGGAATTGAGGCTGTTACGCACTATTGCGATGGCGGGATGCGCCTCAAGCGCCCAATAGGTGCGTAGAGGAGCGTTCGCAGAGGCCATTCTGGTGTCGCGTGTTGTTGTTTTGATGTAGTTGCGGAAGGTAGATGTGACGCAGAGGAATATGAACTCGAGATCTTGCGTAGTGGTTGTGATTCGGTTGTAGGCGAAGTGTTGCAGAGCGGTCTGAATTTAAGGTAGAGGTAAACATGCTGCCTCAAGGCTGCCGTCGACGCAGTGAAGGTAAAAGCACAATCGTTAAGGTAATCTTCAGTTCGCGTTGAGCTTCGTATCGTCTTCGTCACGCAAACACTCCTAATTTCCGCAAGATCATGGAAGCCTAGAGGAGCACCTTCCCAAGATGACCATTCCTGCCCAATTTGTAGCACTGGTGAAATGAAGGAACAATAACTGGAAGGACCTGACTTGCGAGAGCTGGACATCACAATAGCATACATTTAGGGAGCCGAACTCAGTCCTCGGACTTTGAATTGGTACTGTGGACTCGAATGTTCGGAAAAATTGGGTTGAAGAGCCGAAAGCGGTTCCTCACATGCAGTCACCCTCAGCCCTTCTTCAGGGAGCTGTGTTTGCTCCTTGTATTACGGTTGGATGATGCTTTTTCATGTGTATGGTAACTCTGTACCACGTGGCATTCCATTCTGCCCAACTGCAACGAGGACAAGCCCATATCTTCTCGTCTTTGTGAACACTCTCCATATGAGCTTTCCAGGCTGATAGGCTTGGTCCCATCTATGGATCTGTGGAGTCAATGCGCACGCAGATACCGCACATAATGAGATGGTTCAAATGATCATATCGCACGTGGCGGTCGAAACCCGTTTTGGTGAGGAAAGTACAAAGGGTAATCTCAATAAAGCCGGCCGTCATGTGACTTGCCAAGACGCTAGCGCGTCACTAGCGGAACAGAGTCTCCGAGCCTCCGAGCCTCCAAGAGCTCTGTAGAGCGTCAACACCTACACTTCAACCTCACGTTTCTCACTCAATATGGCTTCAAATCCTGCCCAAAAAAAAAAAAAAAAAAACTCTCGATTGCTGTCAGAAGCCCAGCTAGCTGCTATCGTCGTTCTCAGAACATAATACAACCTCACTTTCCCAGAAATCGCCACTGATTTGGGTATAACTGACCACGCATGTGGTAAGGCATTTCGACGCGTCAAAGATGCTGCAAAGGTCGACTCACTGCAGGAATTGCTAGCTGCAACACCTACAGTCAAGCAGTCTCCTCCTGGCAGACCTGTAAAGGTACGCGATGGCTCTACGCTGAGCGCAAGACCACGGCATGACATTATCGTATATGGCACCTACCGGGTGCATGACGCTGTCAGAGACCTCTGCGCAGAAGCTGGCATTACACTTAGTAAGAATATAGTCTATAACATTGCTAGGGAGCACCGCGACGAGCAGCACCTATACGCAATAACTCGCGGAGTACGACCTAAAAAACTAGCGCTTAGTAGTAACGACAAGGACTAACGACTATCCCCCGCACTGTCAAAATCTGCCACAAACGACGCGCCAATCAGCGTCTAGTCGATCTCAACACCAAATTTGAATTGTGATGACGGCAATTTTTGTTTTACAGCCAAAATCGACCTTTTTTAAAATTGCTACCACATGCAAACATGCCAAATCCTGCGTCTGCTATCAGCAACGATCCTGACTTCGTAAAATACATAAAATACTCACAAAAACGAGGTGTTTTACCTGACTTACCGTCCACGCCGCCACCGCAATGGAGACCTCTCAAAATCAACAACCCACATACTTTTGGAGTCGCTGATTTACCTGAGGGTACTGACAGAGGCTCTCCAATTACCCTCTTTAACTTGTTTTTCGACGCCGAGGTCATAGAGCAGATCGCACACTTTACCAACAATCGCGCTGCTCATGCGCACCCTCAGCTGCCCTCCGCGAGAGGCTGGAAACCTACGTCGCCAGGAGAGCTATATACGTACTTTGCAATTGTCGCATATATAGCCGTCCACAGAGAGCCGTCGCTGGCAGAATATTAGAGTCGCGGTCACAAAAACGCGCCTACTCACAAGCTCAACGACTTCATGGGCTGTACGCGCTGGCACCAGCTAGATCGCTACCTGTACACTGCAGAAGTTAGTCAGACTTTTCAGTCACCTTTTGGCAGGGTGTGGGATCTCTCAGAGCTCCTCCGCGCGCGCTCTCTGCAGTACTGGCGCCCTGGCAAGCACCTCTGCGTCGACGAGGCTATTGCCAGATTTACTAGACGTGCTAGCGAGGTGGTAATTATTAAGACAAAGCCTACACCTGAGGGCTTTAAAATCTAGTGTCTGGCAAACGATAGAGTCGTCCTGAACTGGTTATTTTATGCCAGAGGCAAAGGCCGCGGCCCTGTCAATTTACCGACCTTTACTAACGCTGACGCGCAGGCTTTTACACCCACAGAGTCAGTACCCGTCGCTCTCGTCCTCGCCGTTAACGCTAATAGTCAGCGCCTTTTTCCGTCGGGTCTCCACATTGTGTGGGACGACAATCTGTTCAACACCATACCCATGCTTAAATACCTGCGGCGGCAAGGCGTGGGTTGCGCAGGGACGGTCCGGACGACTAAGACAACGACCGAAGAGACTTTTGAAGACGCTGCGCGCGTGGAGTTGCAAGCCGAGGACGTCAGCGTCAAAGGGCGCGCCCGCCAGAAGGTGGCAAAGGAGCGCTTTTCGAGCAGCCTTATGCGTCTGAAAACGCAGTTTACAAAGCACATGGAGTGGGGAGAGATCAGATGGGACTTGTCAAAGAGCGGAGAAGTCCTACAGGCAGCGTGGAGAGACAATCAAGTCGTCCTTTTTGCCTCTACCGTCGCAGAGCGTAAGTTTGTCGTCTCAACACTATGGCCTTGGCACGCTGACGATAGTCGCCACCAGCGATCCAGGTCATCATGAAGCTCCGCCGACGCTCCAAAATGAGCCAAAACAACAAGGGGATCTTTGAAAAAGCCTTTGGTAACGAGCCTGTGAGGCTGCTGGGCATACCGCAGATGATTGACGACTACAATTGTCACAAAACTAAGGTTGATTGCTTTGATCAGACGAAGGCGTATTACTCGACCTAGCAAGTTAAGCGTTGTACCTAGCGACCTTTGCTCTACTTTCTGCTCGACCTGACGCTTAACAACGCGTACAGGCTGTCCTCATACTCTGACGCTGCCGCCGCTAAAAGGAGCGGCCACAAAAGGTTCCTATACGACCTTATTAAGCAGCTTTTCAACCGCGGGACGCGTCTCTGCAACGCAGGAGCAAAGCGCAAGAGATCAGACGACGTCGTTGTCGCTAAGGAGAGCTCCCATCGCTCCGCAAACCTGTATAAACAGGCAAAGACTTGTGTACTTTGTGCGGAGCGTGGGCGACGCCAGCACAAGTCTCAGCCTCCCAGGGTAGCTCTGGGTCACGTTCAAGGCAATTTACAGTCTCCTCGACCTCCTCAGCGTACTCCGCGTACGCGCTTTGGGTGTAGTCTCTGCCAACTGCCTATGTGTAGGCCTGAAGTACGCCCTGAGTGCTGGCAGGAGCACCTCCGCCGACTGCAAACAATCAAGTCAATTAACACCACCAAGAGCTCAATTATTAAGTAATTTAAGTTAAGTACGAGTAAAAATGCAGATTGTATAAGAATCTACAGCCAAACTTCATAAATCTCGGTGTTCATGCAGAATCGGAGCTATCGTCCGATTGGCCACTAGCAAGAAGTCCGCCTGTGGCAGATTTTGACAGTGCGGGGGATAGTACTATGCCTGGATTAAGGCTAAAAGTAACTTATACTTTCCACGCATTATATTCGTTTGCTATAATAAGACCTCTAAGTCTATTGGCGGGAGTAATATACGTGGCGGAAAGCAAAGGATTTTAAGATTAGTTAAATAAGATAGTAACGTCTACGCACTGCCTGTAACGCCACCTAAATTTAGTTTTATAATCTACGCTGCTACTTTAACTAATACTACTTACTCCTATTAACGCCCTTGCGTTGTTTAGGCTTAGGACAACGATATAAGCTATAAAGACCTTATACAACGTAACTCCTACATAAATAATATAGTAAAGGAGGCCTTTAAGGTTAAACGCTCTCGCGCGACTATCGCTGGCACCTATAAGGAGTAGTAATTATAGGAAATTAATTATAATATTGCCTATAATAATAGTTAACGCTAAGCTACTAATAAGGCTATTAGTAAGAAAGGTGGAGCTCTCCGCGCAGGTATTAAGAAACCTCTTACTATAGAAAGTTCTTTAAAATAGAGGAGTTTGTATGTAAAGGAGGGAAGGGCATGAATGGCATTTAGTACGCAGAGAACATACTTAAGAAACACCTATTCCTTTATTACTACACTATACGCGACAATAACTAAGGCGTAGCTATCTATTTAATTTAAGATAACGTTTACCTACACTTACTAGGCCTCCGGTACTGCCAGCCAGAAATTAAAGCTCTAGGAATCAAGTTTGGCCCTCAGCCTCCCAATTCACCCGACTTACACCCAATTGAGCGCTGTTTTGGGCGTCTAGAAGGTTTTTTGGCAAGTTACGAATGCCTATCAAGTTCCAAGGAGGCCAAAAAGGAGGTCTGGCAAGGTGATAAGACACTCAGGCAGTATATGGCCGAAAAGCTTCATCCCACCTACTTTATGCGCGTTGCAGAGCTCTGCGAGGACGCAGGTGGCCAGAACAACTTTACAGCATAATTAGAACATCTTATTTAGGTGTATTTGCTCATACTTTAGATGGAATCAAGATGCCCGACTTTTGAAGTTGCTACCCCTGCAGGAATCCCTGCTGCACGTGACGGCCGACTTTATTGAGATTACCCTTTGTAGCGTCACTGGTACAAGAGCGCAACCTGCATTTGTAGACAACTTTGTCAGGCTAGTCGCCTTGACCGTGGTTTATAGTGTTCGAGCGAGCATCTATTCGATGCTGTTATTCGTTGCGTGTGCTTCTTCCAATATCATCAGTTTGACTCTCTAGTAGAGTACCACTTCAAAAGCATGAGTGCGGTGTGTCATCCCAGAGCAGTCGAGATCGAGTGCGCTCCGTTTTCTTCCATGTAGTACTGTGTCTGGGTGAATTCATCATACCTTTATTACGCTTTTTAGAAAACGAATCCGGAACAAGGTATGCGTCTGCGAGCCCAAAATTTTGGATATTGGGCATGATCGGTGCGGTATCGTGATATTCAGCGTCTGTGGTTGCCCGATTCCCAGCGGCCGTGGTAGCAGGAGTTCCAGCTTCGATGATGGCAGGAGTTTCTCCGTCTGTGGAAGCCATGGCGAAAGATAAACGAGCTGGGAAGAATAACGGCGCGGCGAGATCTGTGAGCTGGAATGCTAGAGCGTGCGGGTGGTGAGGTAAAAGCACAGCGCTAGAGCCAGTGGTATCATAGCTAGGCCTCCTGATACGATTGCTCTGGATGTGATGTCGCCTTCCGCCATCTGCCCATCCCGCCTTCCTTCCCTCATAACACCACCACAAAACAGAAGTCGCAGCTTGCACAGGTGCCATGTACTGTACAACGGTGAGAACAGTATTGGTCTTTTTGTGTTTCATTTTCCGTTCGCAGGTCCAGACGGCCGGGTATAAAGTAGATGTAGTCAGCAACTCTATATTACTTATTCAGGGGGAACACGCAGGTCTAAGACTATGCTAAATAGAATTGTCTTACCTAACCTTGTATCTACACGACTGGGGTTTTGCAACCGAGTAGCCTGGCTCTTGCGCCCTCTCTTCAACCAGACCTGTAACCCATTGCAAGCGATAAAGCGAGAGCCAGGTAGCCCACTATTGTAAACAATCATTTCGGGAACCGACTCTCCTTCCTCCCGACTGTGTCAGGTCTACATGATAAGGCGCGCACCGTGCTAGCCGCTATGCACAGCATCTCGCGCCGGAAACCCGTGGCATGATACACACAAAACGAAAATCGAATATTGAGCAAACACGTATTGAAACCTTTCGACTTCTACATAGCCCGCGACCTGCTCAACGCCAGCGGTTGTACAACATCCAGACCCCCAAAACGCCGATGCATATGTTCTAATACACAATACCGCCTCGGTTTCCCTCGGGCGTAGCACTTCCATTACACAACCATACACGTTGAACGAAAAGATAGAAACTTGTCCCGTGTCTCAATCTGTAGCGCATCAAACCAAATTTGCTAGAGGACTGAGTGATTTGGAAGGCTCAATAGATTCAGGCTGCGCAACCTCATCGGCTGTCTGTTCCGGAGCTGCTTCAATCTCAGTGGCTTTCTCATCCTCCTCCAGGTCGGAAAGCGAAACCAATACCGTTGATTTCTGAGACATTCGCTTTACGGACGGCGACTTTTTGCTAGCTGGTGTTACATCGCCACCGATTGCGAAGTTGACTGGATCTTTGGGAGTATGATCCTTGGGCGTAGAACCTTGGTCAGACTTCCTGGGCCGGCCTCTACCCTTCCTCGGCGTCTTTTGCATCGGGCTGGCCGAAACAGCTGCTTGCTTCTCAACTGCCTCGGTCTTGGTCTTTGGCTGCTCTACATCCTCTGCCGCGGTATCGGAATCGTCGCTCCTGACGAATTCCTCGGACAAGTGATTGCTGCGTCGTGGCTTGCGCTGTTTCTTGTTGGCTTTCTGCGCTGAGCTTTGCGTGGCTGGCCTCACAGTCACCTTCTCTTGTTCACCCTGCTGCTGTGGCTCTGTAAGTTCTTCAGTCTCAAGAACCTCTGCTGGTCCGTCTGTTGTTTGAGTTGACTTTCTCCGTCCGAGCTTCCTCTTTGGTTGATTCGGCTTGAGTTTGACTGGTGATTTGTAGTCTTCGTCTTCATCGTCAGAAGTCTTCTTCCACGCTCGACCCTTACCCTTGTAGTGAGCTTTTCTTGAATGCTGTGGCTCGTCTACGTCAATCATGAGCTCATCGTCGTCTTCGTCATTAACAGGCACAATCGCTTCCACTTCTTTTTCTTCTTCTTGGTCTTGTCTTTCTTCCTCTGTCTCCTCGGGATACGACACTTGGGCTAGATTTGTAAGCTTGAGCTTCGGCTTGGCTTTGGGAGGCGATGGCTGTGTGTCACTCTCTGCTATCGGATCATCAGAGACTAGCTCCTCGAATACCTGCGCGTTGTGGAAATATGGTCGTTGCTGGGCCAGTGTGCGGGTGCGCAGGCCTCGCCTCGAGGAGGAAGTGCCTGGGCCCTCGGGTGAAGCGGGAGCATTTTTAGGCGTGGTCGCGGCATCAGCAGCAGCGTCAACATGATCATCCTCATCGTCTCGTGATATCAGCGCTTGCGACTGTGCCAATGTTAGAACATGAGATATAAGTTGACCCAGACAATACACACAAGTGATTTCTTTTTGGGCTTCCTCCCTCGCTTCCCTTTAGTTGGTTCTGGCGGGGCTGATGCGACCGAGATATTGTGTTCTGGTGGTAGACTGATCAGTTTACTTCGATTGCGCCCAAGGTGGCGGGATTCCGCGATGAAGAAGAGAGTAATGACGGGTTATTGCGCGCGCCAGTGATAGTGATGAAGCGGGGTAGGGCACAAGCTGCAATCTGAAATTCAAGGTGCAACATACCAGGCACACTAGACTCGTGAACAGGATCTGCAGTAGCAGCGACTCCATTCATAGCCATTGGATCATCTTCCTCATCTTCGGGAGAAATAATTTCGGCGGACTGGCCATTCGTGTCAGTGCTGCAGTCGCGAATTCAAACCACTGAAACTTACCAGATATTGCTTCTTCTTGCGTCCACCTGACTTACGTCGCCCGTTCATGGGACTGGCGGGACCGGTCACTGGAGAAGGCGGAGCCTCGGTAATTGGAGCTGGCTCGTCGATTTCATCGCTGACATCTGACACCACGATGTCTTCAGACTATGGAAGGTTAGCTGAGCGCAAGTTGTTGCGATTGCAATAAAAGTCATACCAAATAAGGCTTCTTGGGTTTCCTTTTGCGCTTCGCGGTAGCATCCGCATCCTCCGATTTTATATGCGCGACGGAAGGTGCGGATTTTTTGGGGCCACGCTTTCCGTGGCCGTTTGTGATGGCCGACTTCTTTGGTTGCTTGAGAGGAGCCCGCGTGGTGGATTTCAGGGCCTCCACTTCGGATTCTTCATCCTGTTTTCATCAGCCATTTTCAATTGAGAAATCCTCGCCACTATCAAACCTACAGTTGACGAATCTTCCTCCCAGACATCCAAAGTAGTATACCACAGGAATGGCCCAAGCACGTGTTCGGATTTTGACCATGCTTCATAGCTCATCGGATTAGGTGCTGCGTCACGCTTGTATATAGCGTATTCAGCATTTCCGTACACATTGAGCCATGCCTCAAGAGATTGAAAACGAGGGCGCGATCCGTCATAGGTGGCGCGTCTGACAGGCGCCTGTGCTGCGAGCGCCATTGTGTTGCGCAGGAAGGTCGTGATTCAGAAGAACAGAATGTGGAATGACCAAATAGGACACAAGAAAAATCGCGGCCGACAAAGTGAAGATCACTAGACCCGGATAGCGGCAGCACGTAATTGTTACCTGCAGGCGGCTGCGCGTCGTACAAAGTGGTGCGCACAGGTTGGCGGTGGAAGTAAAAAGAAGTGTGAGTGAAGTGACAGAAATCCAGGCCCAAAGAGAAGATGAATCGTGGTCTCGTCGCACCGTTAGCTAAGACCCAAAAAGCCGGCAGAAACAAAAGTAAGAACACTACCACTCAACAACACGCGACGTATATCTAACTTGCACGATGGCGCGTGATGGAAGCAGCAAACGCTATTAAGTGATTGGAGGTGTAAGAGGAATGGAAGGTCGGGTGCGAAGAGTCCGCGCGCTAAAGACATCATTGACAATTTCAGCTCGGCTATCGAAGTCAGGGCATATCAGACCGTGGGCGCGCAGCTTGGAACATATCTAATTGAATCTCTTGAGTTTATGCCATGCGGATGAATTACATCTCGGGCACTGCATGGTGAAGCTCCGAAGGTAGCCGGTCATTTGAATGTTGGCGATGCACTGGCTTTACCTTCTTCTTTGCGTACCTGCACCATCCGAGATGTTAACGGTGCCAGCTTATCGCGGAGGCTCCTACGTACTATTGCCCTATCGAAACCATCGGGCGGTGGGGACCTTTTGCATGAATTACGATTACGAGTCGCAAATCGCGGCTTGAGCCCGTTTCTTTTAGTTACACAATTCAATGCGAGGTGAACACGATGTATCCAAATTGAGCTTGTTCTGCGACCATGTTCATATTGACAAAACAATACCTTTGCCCACCGAGCTGCCACTGTAACCTTGGTGCTTTATATACAGAACTAGGAAAAATCAATCTGCGAGCGCTCACCGCCCGTGCCTTCCAATCATGACCGTACCGCAAACACCCAAAGATCAAAGGGTATACAACCTCAGTGGAGTCCCCACCCGCCCAAAGTATAGCTGAGCCAAGTCTCCAAGTTGAGACCATTGAAAAACGCCGAAACTACCGCCCATGCTTGCCGAGCCCGTTCGTCTGACATATCTCCATGGCCCATCGGGTATCTGACAAAATAAGAACTTACAGTGATATTAAAAGCGAACGTTCGAGGGAGTGATAGAAATAGAAACCCGCGGGTTGGTGATTCTGCGACAAAATTGACAACGAAGAAGTTATACAATAACGAGACCCGTGCACTCATCTCGTGCTCTATACTCGAATCGAAATGGTAGTCGATATGCATGATGCTTGCTGCAAAGACATGAAATGTCGAGCTCAGGCCGCGAGGATGCTCTCAGGACTTATCATCCCTACGGCACTGCCGTCGTCCTTCTCCGGCTCGGCAATATTGTGGTTCTCTTTCTGTGGCATCTCAAGCTTGAGCTTGCCGATAGGCTTGCCGAGACCTTTCATGAGGCCACCGTTGCCAGAAGAACCATGTTCGTTGCCACCATTATCATCCTTCTCTTCGTCCAGCTTCCGCTTCTTGCGTGCCATTTGCTGTTGCTCCCTCAATGGACGCTTACGGGGACTCGAAATCTTGCCAGTCGGTGGTAGTCGCGGTTTAGGGAAACGCTGCTTAGGTGGAAGATCTTCGTCTTCAATGAGCGATTGGTTGTTGTTATCATGTAATTTTGAAAGGAACCAAGTTCGCATGAGCCCGATCTGGTTGCTGACGTTCTGGACAGTGACTGGCTCGAATTTGGTTGGCTCTTCCATAAGAGCACCCGTGGTAGTAACATTGCTGGCGTGTTGTTAGTATATCTACTAATATTGGTGTGGGTAAATGCATACTTGGTATTTTGAGATTGGTAAGCGTTGTGCATCCTGTTCTGCAACAGATGCAATGGGACGCTGAATGCCACGCCAAACTCTTTGTCCAGACCAAGCTCTCTGAAGCCGAAAAAGTCTTCACCAATATCCTCCGCAAAATCGCCACCGACGAATTGTTCGCTACCATCATTGAAGGCACCAGAGCCATCAGCGCCAGCATTGTCCAGAGCTGGGCGAAGAAGTTCAGCGTAATAGGAGCGCATTCGGTCATGCATGCCAGCCAGTTTAGAGCTAAGCCGTTCGACATCCTCTGTGACATAGGTTTCTAAGGTTTCCAGGTCGACGCCGTTGACTTGCAGCGAGTGCAGCACTGCTTCTTCCTGAGTGAATCTAGGAACCCAGTTCGTAGGTGAACCATTCTCAGTGGGTACCGGAATTTCAGACCTCATCTTCGGTGTTTCTCGATATAACCCAAAGCTTGCGACGAGTTTCTGAAAGAAGTCCCCTGCTATATCAGTGATGGCATCCAAAGCCGAGGGTTGAAACTCTTCAAATCCAGCGTGATAGAAGATCTTGCCCACACTGCGTTGCAAAGCCGCGCGGCAAACGTATGGTGCCATGACAGGTCCATCCTCTGATACGACCAAGGGTTCGATATCAGTCTCGACGAACGGCTTCGGGTCATACTTTTGGAACTGATTTTGATACATCTACCGTAGTTAGCAAAAAGCGTGCGAAACACTGTGCAAGTGGTGAACGTACCTGCGACTGCAGTTGCATTTGCTTGACGATCCCGATCTTGGCACAAATCTTCCTAGTCTCCTGCATCTGGCGCATATTGGACTCCATTTTCCTTGCCAAAGCGCTGTCCGGTGAAACAAATTGCCCACTAGGCACTAGGCGCATGTATTCCTCGTGTTGTTGAATGACCTGTCCTTGAGAGTCCTCTACCCATTGGAGGCCTTCGTCTAAATCGGGAACAGTGCAGACTGGATCGTAGTAATCTGGCAGCTGACGTTCTTCTTCTCCCGCAATACCCTCGGCCAAGCTCTGACTGGGGGCTGCGGTTTGGACACCATCTTTGACATCTACCAGAGATGCCGCAGTGCCCGAAACGCTCTCGTCGTTTGCTTGTTTCCGATGTCGTAACCATCTCCGCATTCCCGCGCGACTACGCAGAATTGCGGGTTCATCTGGTTGAAGCTGGTCGTTCCGGAACAGACGATGACGTTCAGCTGCAATCGTAGCTCTATCTTTCTTAGTGACTTGTTTCCAAGTTTTGTACTCGAGATCGTCCAAATCAGCATCCTCTTCTGTGAAACCGCTGACCGAAGCACCAGTGCCGTCAGCCTCAGAAATATCCGCTTGACTTCCATGTGCACCGCTGCGCAGTAGTCCGTTCGGTCCAAAAGGCGTCAAGGTGCCTGGAGGTGGGGTTGCAAATCCATTAACGCTTCCCTCCATCTCAGAGTCCGCACGCAGGAATTCGTTTTTCAGGTTCGTGACAGTGTGATTCAATGTTGGTACTGCTGGTTTCGCTTCAGGTCCTGGTGTGTCTTCGGAACCGGCTGGGGGAGCTTTCCTCGCCGCGCTGCTGCCTTTGCCGCCTTTGCTCGGTGCTTTCCGGCCTCGAGACGCCATAATCGGCTCCTCGTCTTCGCTATCTTCGGCCGCGTCTGCATCTGCATCGCCATTGCGCATCCTACGCTCCTCGGCCTCAACCTCTGCACGATCGCGGACTGTGATGTCGGGGATCAGGGGCACAAGCTTTTCGGTCTCCCTCTTCATAAAGAGAGCCTTCTTGCGGAGAGGGTGATCAGGAGATGTGTTGTACTTCAGACAGTTTGCCCATATAAGCTCGAGATCATCTACGAACTCTTTCTTTGACTTGTATGCCAGCTGTTTAAGCTTCTTCATCATGGTTCCGATATCCATGGGCTGTTTGATCACATTGTAATAGTCGGGGGCCTCTCTCTTATTCACGCGCTGCAGGAAAGGGTTCGCATGTTCGCCTGCCTTGAGCTCCATGATGACCTTTTCCATGCTCTCATAAAGCTCTTCCTGCCCAACGCGGTCTTCGTTGGCCCACTTGCTGCGATTCTTCCTAACTTCGCTTATCAGGCTCCGTAGCTGGGTGTCACTGGCTTTGACCTTGTCTCTTTCGGCATCGATCCGGGCGATGAGATGTTTGAGCGTAAGACTAGAGGCTCCGAGGTTGGTTGTGCTTAGCGTCCCTTGTTGAGGGGCGACGGGTGCGCCAGGCGCAGGAGTGGTGGTAGCCTGGCCAGACATCTCTGTCTCGACCTGCCGGTCGAGCTCGTCAAGTTTCTGTTGTTCCAGCATAGCATCCCGGTCACTCTCCAGGGTATGGAACATGGTATAGAAGCTGCGCTTCGCCGCCTCCTCCGCGGCATCTTTGTCTTGTTGCAGCTTCTTGCGCACATCGTCGGCCGACTTCGGTTGCTCTGCATTGGCAGCACCGTTGGACTCGATGCCCAGTTTGCTCGACAGGGAGGGTATCCGACGGCTTGGCGCGTCGACGGCAGCGGAGCCGATGCCGTTCGGGGCGCTTCTTGAAAGAAGCGGCGAGGTCTGAGTAACGTCTTCTTCTTCGGCATCGTCGTCGTCCCCGTAGTCGTCTTCGTCAATTGTCCGGGCCGCTTTCTTCGGGGTCGCGGTCGGGCGCGCGTCATGTGCTGCGGGCGCATCTTTGGCAGGCGGACCGGCTCTCTGGGCGGCCTCTCCATCGTCGCCATCGTGTATCTGATCGCCTCCTAATAAAGCAGTAAGACGCGCCTCCGTGCGCAGATAGTTCTCCCGCCAGCGCGCGACCCGGGGGTCGTCTTCCGCTGGGGGCTCCAGCCCCTCCGCCAGGTGGTTATTGTTTGAGCCGTTGGACATGGCCTCATCGCTCACAGAAGCATTGGGCGTGTGCAATCGGAGGGCCTTGGGGGGAGGGCGTGCATAGTTCTGGCGATCGCGCAGTGATGGCGGTAAAGACATGGGGTGTTGGCTGTGGGGGAGGGTAGGTCGGTCTTGGCAACGAGCGACGGGGTCTCTCAGGATGGCCGCGACCGCCGCGCTGCGACCTCGTACAGATGTCGCGGCAAGGTAAAAGGGAGCATGTGAGAAGCTCGGCGGTATGCGAGATGATTGCCGATGACTCTGAGATGGAATTTAGGGTTGGGCGTTGGCCTGCTTGGCCGCGGTGTCGTCTCGGTCGTTGTTGCGGAGACAAGTTCGCAGTGGAGGACTCGCGCCTTTCGTTGATTTTAGGTTAGCCGCTACTTCTCGATTGGGGCGCCCTAGGCCTAAGACGCAGCCCGCTGCGCCAGCACCGCACACCACAATATCAAAGCCCTCTAGCACCTTTTGAACGTCATTCTGCTCTTATTGTGATGATACGAAGCTTCCTAAACATAAAAAATCTTTCCCCATATTTTGCAGCTTACACCGCTGCTCCACCCGCGCATCGTGGTATTTCATGCGCTAGCCACGTTTCCAGCCGTTCTGTGCAAACAACTTTGGAGGTGTGCATATATCTTGATACTATATTCATACATAATGTAAAAGCAAAAGAGAGTGCCGACCATCTGCACAGTACACTTGCTGTATCCAAAATAAACTATCGGCTCTCTGATATTGCTTCACGGTTTCGCATAGAAATGTCGTTAGAGGAAGAACGAAAGCCCTTCTCTCTGCACTCGGAAAACTTATGAAAGAAATTTGTTATAGGCCGAGGTATTCTGAACCAATGCTCATTTCCCTAGTGCTAAATGCCTTTCCTTCACTCTCAAGGTCTGAATGTAGACATGATAAGCGCAGTACCGATATTGTAGAACGACCATGACACCCCAAGAACCTATATTTCTCTGTATCGGAGCTACATTAGCCTAAATCGGCCACTGTGCAGTTTCCCCATGATCGACAGCCCATTGTGCGCTTCATCCGTCCCCACATCGAAGCTAACCCCACCGAAACCGGTTAGCTCAGTCACGTGGTAGCACCTTGCCGGATCGTGTTCACCACGCATCGCGCAACTCGCTCGAGCCATTCTGCCCTCTACAAGCGCCCCTATACTATGCTATTGTCTGTTCGGTAGTAACCATTGAAATCCAGGCAAGATGATGCGGATTCGGAAGCCCTTTGCAGGTACGTGCATGCCGTCATAGCGGGACAAACTGGCCCGTCTGCCTGATAGCAGCCCGGTACAGGGCTTGGAAGCACGCACTCTACCTTCTATCCTCCAAGGAATGCTTTTGCAAGCTTCTACTCCCTGTGATTTCCTTCAGGAACCCAATGGGTGCTCCCCAACCTCCACGACGAAGGCGCCGGACGAAGCTTTCAACAACTGCGCAACACCGCTAACACCCCATCAGCCGCCTTCGCAGCTCTAATCTTCATTTCCGCCGCCGGCGGATTCGCGCCGCCCAAATACAATGTTACGCCGACGTACAAACAGTCTGACAAAGCGCTGCACTTCGTCGCTTTCTTCCTGCTCACGCTGACCTTCTACTGGATCCTCGAGACGTCGCGTCGGAAGGTGTTACAACTCACGTTTATGGTCGTTACGCTGGGACTGGGAGTAGCGAGTGAGGTCATACAGGGACTGCTGCCGGTAAGCACACCTGAGGGCCGCAAAACATATGCGAACAGGTGGATGGAAGGGAAGCTGGGTAGGCACGAGGCTGACGACGGCAGATTGATCGCCAGTTTGATTACTTCGATATCGTTGCCAATGTTATGGGTTCGCTGATGGCACTGTCGCTGTGCAATTGGTACCATAAGCGGATGCTTGAGCGGAAGAGGGCCGCGCGCGGCTATGGAGCTGTTGCGGGTGACGACCACGACGTGGACATTGAGCTTGGTGAGTCTCGCGTTGAGGACGGGCAAGAGTCTGGCATTGCCAGACCAGACGTGGAGCGAGAGCTGGATAACTGGGATGAGAATGCAGAAGACTGGGAGACAACAGAACCTGGAGAGGCTGTGAATGGACAGGCCGAAGAAGGAGATCTGGGTGACAGCAAGAAGCGGGAGGATTGAGCGGGACATGGGGGCTCGAATGTTGATACGATTTGACTGATCATATTTTTGGCGAATACGTGCTTTCTAGACATCATTATGCGGGAAGCGAATGTAGGCTTTCCAGTCGTCGTGGACGAATCCAACATCTACAGTTGGACGAACCGATCGCAAGACACAGTACCAATAGATTTGGTGGAATTCACATTTGTACCATTGAAGTGGACACTGACGCAGGTCGAATCGGTTATTCGTTTACAAGCTCTTAGCTAGCCCTCGGTGCTCTCGCGACCTGTTGTGGCAAGCTTTTGCCCACCAATCATCATATTGGCCTGCCTGTCTTCCATGATTCGTGCATGACTTCCAGTATGAGACCCTTTGAACCGTACCATGCGCCATGAGTTCATCATCCCGCCCCGAGCTTGTTCCTTTCGTCCGTTTACGCAGCAGCCACACCCACACCCTGCTTAGGAGCGGCCTGGTTGGGGTTGACCTTCTTTCCGTCCTTGTTGTACCGAACGCGTGGCGGGGGCGCACGGTTGCGGCGACCCTCCCTTGAGCGGACACTATACTTGCGTCAAAATTGTTCGGTATAGCTAGGGCCCTAACTCGTCATGACATACCGGACGATCTTTCCGTGAATGGCGCAGGAGACGCAGTACTGAAGCTTCAAGTACATCTTGGGGACAGTGTACTCGGGGAAGACGGAGGCATCGGAGATATCACCTGTATAATCAGGTCAGAGCACACTCTCTTCGTCTCCCAATTTCACGACTGCTCTACGGGGTGGTGGTAGCGGTGGCAACGTACGGATGGCGGCAGACTCGACCATGTTCCTGATGGTGAACCTCTTGATGGCCTTATCCTTGGGGGTGCATCGGGAGCAGTTGGAGCAACGGATGGGCTTGACGTGGCCGCGGCCCTTCTTGTTGCGACCGCTGAGAGCTGTTAGTCCTGCATGGCCGCGGGAGTGTAATGTTCGAAGTATGCGTACTTGGATGCTCGCTTCTTGACCATGGTGGGCTGATTCTGCAATCTGTTAATTCAATACTTCTTCGAGCCCTTAAATGAGGTTGCGCACCAGATATATACAATCTAGGACTCAGCGGGGTGGGTTTGTCGAGGTGGTGTCGTTGCGGGCGCGTTGTTGGTTATGCCAGAATGAATGTGCGGCAGTAGCGTAAGCGAGCTCCGCCGCCGAGATTGATCCGGATTTAATCTTATCTCTTGGCAGATCTTTCTCACAAATGAACACCGGTTGATCTCTACGTGGCGTTTGAGTCGATTAAACCCACAATACTGCCGTTTCTTGATTCTACACGTTTGAGACTCTCTTACTTGTAAAACTCCGGTCTCCGCACTGGTACAGGGTGTTATCGCTGTTGCGCTTGTGACCCAGCGTGACCGGGACGGCGCTTGGCCCGAGCGAGCGTGGTTTTGTTTATTGGTTGCTAGGGTCTTGCCTTCTTCTGTCCCTTCGATTCTGAACCCTCGCAGATACGCTCTTACCAGGTTCACGGCTCTCGAACAACTGTTCATCGACTGACCGATCGCGAGGCCCGCTCAGTCTTCATCAACTCGCAATCATGTCTCATACCGGTACCTTTCGAGGTACCCCTAAGAACCGTCCCAACAGCCAGCACCAGGCCCAGTTCCAAAACAGTCCGTCCAGCATTCCGCGTCCCGCGCTCGAACACCACATCTCTCAGAGCGATGCGGGCACGTCGACGCTCAGTGCGAGCCGGGCGAAACAGTCCAAGAGGGATGAAGTATGTGCTGCATACACCACCGCCCAAGCAGCGAGCATGTACTGACAGGAGCAACAGGCCATCCGGCGCAAGATCGAGGGCGACCTGAACAAGAAGAAGAACTTGGGTGGTCGCGTCCGTCAGTCGAAGAAGGCACCTCCGGGAACAGTCCTGGCTCTGAAACCCAGCCCGGCCCTGCAGATCAAGCCGAATACAACCGTCGCCGAAGCCGCTCAGCTTATGGCAGCCAAGAGAGAAGATTGCGTTCTGGTCACGGATGATGATGACCGCATTGCTGGAATTTTTACCGCGAAAGACCTGGCGTTCCGTGTGGTCGGTGCCGGCATCAAGGCTCAGAGCATCACCATCGAGGAGATCATGACCAAGAACCCACTCTGCGCGAAGACGGATACTAGTGCTACGGATGCTTTGGATCTCATGGTACGGAAAGGCTTCCGCCATTTGCCAGTCATGGACGAGAACCACGACATTTCCGGCATCTTAGATATCACGAAGTGCTTCTACGATGCCATGGAGAAGCTTGAGCGCGCCTACAGCTCGTCACGGAAACTCTACGATGCTTTGGAGGGCGTGCAGGCGGAAATGGGCTCAAGCCAACCGCAGCAGATCATTCAGTACGTGGAAGCTATTCGACAGAAGATGTCGGGCCCGACACTCGAGTCGGTCTTGAACGGGTTACCACCAACTACAGTTTCGGTGCGAACCTCTGTCAAGGAGGCAGCGACTTTGATGAAGGAAAATCACACAACTGCTGTATTGGTGCAGGATCAAGGTCAGATTACTGGTATCTTCACCAGCAAAGATGTTGTCCTTCGCGTCATTGCTGCTGGGCTTGACCCGGCGACTTGCAGCGTCGTGCGTGTCATGACTCCACATCCAGACTTTGCGCCTATGGACATGAGCATTCAGGCCGCGCTCCGAAAGATGCATGACGGCCACTACTTGAATCTGCCCGTTATGAGCGATGCCGGAGAAATTGTTGGAATGGTGGATGTCTTGAAGTTGACTTATGCTACCCTCGACCAAGTGAGTTCAGACATGCGCGTTACAAAAATAATCTAATATGAGCAGATCAACAACATTAGTACCGGAGATGGGGAAGGTCCAGCTTGGAATAAGTTTTGGCTGTCTCTTGACAACGAGACGGAATCGATGATGTCCGGTGAAGGAAGGAGCCAGATGCAACCCGGTACTCCTGACCATCGCTCAATGATGTCTCATGACATGCACCGTCCTAATTTAATGGACCGTGGTGATAGTGTCCTCCCGAACGACTCTGCGTCGCACGTTGGGAACTCGCCTGACGCTTCTGCATTGGGTGGCGCGCCAGCAACACCGCTAGAGGACACACCTTTCGCTTTTAAGTTTAAGTCTCCTAGTGGTCGTGTTCACCGCCTGCAGGTTGTCGCCTCTGCCGGCCTCGAGGAATTGATTTCGAGCGTCGCTGCCAAGCTTGGTTCAGAAGATATTGAAGCTCTGGGTGGCATTCCGACTTTCGAAGAGGGAAAGATATCCAGATCAGGATTTGCTCTCAGCTATTTGGACAACGAGGGCGATACCGTGTCTATCACGACCAACGAGGATCTCGTTGAGGCCATCAGCCTCTCTCGCCTTGCACACCGAGAGAAGGTCGACCTATTCGTGCACGACCCGAAGGATCCGCCTCTCTCGGCAACCGTTGACCCTCAGCCTGCTCTGGCTAAACCGGTCACCCCCCCCGAATCCACCCTGAGGGAGCGCAAGCAGTTTTTCGAAGACGAAGGGGAGCAGCCACGCCCCAAGGCCCGTGGCCAGTCTCAATCCGCCAAACAAGACGTTCCAGAGCTCATCGCTGGCGTGCCTAACGAGTTCCTCCTTCCCGGCGCCATTGCTACCCTCGCCGTTGTTATTGTCGCTGTCTTCGCTCTCGGCAGGGCGTCAAATCGGTAAAGGGCCTCGGAAGGATTTTTGCTGTTCCGTTGCTGCGTTTGTGTTTTTGGTTTTGATATCCCTAGATGCAACTAGATCGAGATTAAAATTGCCGATTGTAATATGGACTCAATTACCTGTGTCTTAGTCTTTCATCAGTCTGTCGTTGACGGATGACCACGTTCCCAGATCAATTATTCAAGTTAATCTTCGACGTCCCGTACCGCTGATCGGGTCGAGAAAGAGGCGACTTCCTGAACGGGGATATTGTGCTTCGTCTGGGCAGTATTTTACTTATTCGATTCTCCATGTTAGAATATTTCTAGAGTAAGTATTTATATTTATCCGGCGATGCAACGTACCATGACGTATGGAGATACCACAACGTACATCACAGATCCCGTCCGAGATACATCCAACAGTAACAATAGCCCGCTCAAATGGTTTCCGGCTTTTGCGGATGCGAAATGCATCTTCGCCAGGCAGATCCGAAATTAGACGTTTTTGGGTTCCAATCATACCCCATACCCCGCAACCCGGTTTCCACCCGCGGGCTGCACTCTAGGCTCTACATACCCCGAACCCAGCCCGGGCACAATTCCTCCGAAGCAGCATCTTTAAATAACAGCAATCTTAAAGCTAAACGATTCACCATTATGGCATGCAAAGATTTCTCAGTCCTGACGATCCTCCAAAATGCTCCTCCCACTGCTCCTCCCCCTCGCCCTCGCATCCCTCACAACCACCTCCCCAGCACCCCTTGCACCTAAAACCGTCCACCCTTTCAACTGGGCTTCAACAAAACACCTCATCGCTTTCGGTGACTCGTACACTTTCGTCCAAGGCACCACCGGTCATCCCAACTACTCTTTCATTGGCGACAACCTCGCCCCCGCCTTCACGCCCCAACAACTACTCTCCAACCGCATCGTGCAAAACCTGACCGGCACCGCGGAAGGCGGACCCAACTGGATCGAGCTCCTCACGAACTGCGGAGCCCGGGAGGGCCTCACCTCCCCGCTGCGCTGCGCCCGGCAGCTCTGGGACTTTGCGTACGCGGGTGCGAATACGCTCGAGGACGCTTCGTTTACGCCGCTGCACCACGCGCACACGGTCTCTCTTACAGCGCAGATCGCGCAGTTCAAGTCTTACGGGGACCCTGCTTTAACGCAGAGCGGGGTGATCAGGCAGGGGAAGAAGGGAAGCGATGTGCTGGTTGCGTTGTGGATAGGTATCAACGATATCAACGACCTGGCTAGCTTACGCGGGCGCAACGCTACTTTCGCCCCGCTGTACGAACGCGTGCAGAGTCGCCAGTTTGAGCTGGTGGAGCAGCTGTATGACCTCGGATACCGGCATTTTCTCTTCTTGAATCTCCCGCCGCTGGACCGTGGGCCTTCGCCGAACGTCAATGCCTCCATGGTTTCGACCTTCAACGATATTTTGAAGGAGCACGCGGATGAGTGGCAAGCGCAGCACATGGACGCGAGCGTGCTGTTATTCGACGTGAATACCGTGCTGAACGGGGTGTTGGATGAGTACGAGAAGTATGGGTTTACGAATGTAACGGGGTATTGTGCCGCGTATAACCAGCCGGATATCAGGACGGACCCGGGGAAGTACGGGTGTAAGCCGCTGAGGGAGTATTTCTGGTATAATTCGGGGCATTTGACGAGTCGGACGCATGAGATTTTCACGGCATCCTTGTTGGAGTTCTTGAAAGGCCGGAGTCGGGCGTAGCCATGCCAGCACTTCGCTGGAAGCGGTTTGTTGAGTATATATAGAAATGAACGTTGATTGGCTTTATGGATTAGGAAGATATGAAATGTGAAGGCTATAGGCTAGAAAATACTATTATCCGCGCAAGTGAAGGGGCCGTTGAGGGTTGAATCCGGATCATTAAAGATATCGATCAGCGCCTTCAAACTCGTGTACAGCCCCCCAACATTCAAAAACAGCGTCAACCCCAAGATCGCATAGTTCAGCACGGCCAACGCGGTCTTCCGTCTGCTCGCGAACTGCTGTTTCCAGTTCAGATGCAGCCACATGATGCTAGTCAGGCCGAACGTAAACCACGAGATGAAAATAGCCGAGCTGATATTCAGAATCGAGCTGAAGATGGGAATGGCGTTAGAGACGACGAAGGTGACGATCCAGAAGGCGGTGCCGATGGAGACCCAGAGCGCCCATGTGAGCGCGTTGTGCACGTTTACTTGGTCTGGCTTGAAGCGCCGCATGAAGGTGATGTACATGTATTTTATGGCCGTGATGCCGATCACGAGTCCGGTGCCGAGCACAGATGGGAGGAGGATGCCATAGGCGATCTTCGCGGGTATCGTGGGCGCTGAGCCGAGCGCAGGAGAAGTGACGGCGTCGCCGGCAAGGGCGTAGATGACGCATGCGACGACGACGTAGATGACGACCTCGAAGGACTTTTGCATGAAGAGTGCGGGCGGGAACTCTCGGCCTGCGTCGCGCATTTCGGCCATGACGCTCATGAAGGACTGGTTGCCGGCGAAGGCGAAGGCGATGTTGAGGAGGGCGTTGACGGTCTCGACGAAGGTGGGTTTCCCGACGAGTGTGATGTGGGCATTGAAATTTGGGGGTGCTTTGGGGCCGGCGACGCCTAGAGCGATCATGACGATCAGGACTGCGGCGACGATGGAGACTGTGCATATCCAGCTCATTGCAGCGGCAAAGGTGAGCTTACGAGGGAGGCAAAGAAGCCAGCATGCTGTCGTGCATTAGCTTGGATTTTTTTCAGTCAGGCAAGGCATCTCACCGATATGCGGAAATGCCATAAAAGCGACGGTGCAAAGCGCATGGTCCGATAAAGTATTCAGCGCAACCGACATCGTGATATTCGCAGAGGCGCATATCAAGACCAGATTGAAAATGAACGCCACACCAAGGAAGTACTCAAACGGCTTCCCTCCGATATAGAGCGCGCAATCAACCAGGTTCGTGACCATGGGGTACCTCCGGTAGAACTGGACCATGATATATCCGCAGTAGGTAGTCAGGGCTCCGAAGCCGAATATGGCAATGATTCCAGGGATAAGTCCGAGCGTGTGGAGCGCGGATGGAAGACTGAGCACACCGATGCCGACCTCAATTGTAATGAGGATCACGCAGGCTCTCCATCGACCGAGCGTCTTGTAGTTCTCCGCAGAAGGGTACTCGTTGGCTCCAGCATGGCCGTCGCCTGTCCAGCCGGTTTTTATCGCCTTCTGATGACCGAGCTCTTCGTCGTTGTCGAATATAGCATTATCGGATGGGTAGTAAACGGGTGCGTCGGTGGGCGACTCGCTTCCATCTTTCTTGCGGAGACCGTTGAAGACGCCCATGGTTGCCAAACGAGTATAGATCGTGGGAGGAGGAATGTAGAAAGCGATTCCAACAGTGCATTGCGGTAGCAAGCATTCTATATGACGCGACCTGGAATGAGTCCTCCTATATCGGCCTCAAGCTCTTCAGGGTTTGCCTCAACCGTGCACTCTCCACTAATATCTCGTCCGTCTTGAGGGTCTCGCCTCTCATGACGAGAGATCCGGTCCACCTGCAAGTCCAAGCACCCCAGTCTCTGGCGATGCTGGACAGAGACTGTTGCGCGTGCCGATGCGGAGTGCATGATGCGGGGGGATTGAAGCGAAACCAGCAGTGAGAACCTCAGGTCCCGCAGACCCCTATACCGACGATAGCCATATTTTGTTGCTTTCCCGACGCCTGTGAAGGGTGCATGTGGAGGCGTTGGATGAAGCAAGTGGGTCGTTGTGAGTAATAGTTCGCAGGCAGGAGGTTACCGTTACCCTCCGGGATCCACATTTTCACGTAAAAGTCTTCCAGAAAATTGTTCGGTCGGCCTTGGCTAGACTATTACGGCGAACACAGGCTGTAGAAAGGCCATGCAGATATGACGGATGACGTCGCGTCTGGTGATCCCGGCGAACGGTCGTGTAGGGGTGCGTGATCCATAGATGCCAACGATGAAGAGAACTCGTTGCTGTTGTTAGCGTGCCTCGGCAGGCATGGCAATAATGCCCGTACCTCCGTTTGAATATTAAGCTAGCCGATACGTAAGCTGGCCACCCGGGTAAGCTGGCCACCCCACCAAAACACGACACCTGCACAAAACACACGATTTCTCAACAACGCTTCTTATGATTGCCATTGACTATACATAGATTTAAGCGCTGCAGCTACTGTAGCTCTAGCAGCTGCTTTTGAGGTGCTTAATACAGTAGATCTACGTGGTTGAACTGCTGAAGCCTCGGCTGCGCGCATAGCCTCCCTGATACTCTCTACCTCTGTAAAGCGTTGATTTAGGTCTACTCGAACGCGCTTACGCTGACGCTGAGAGGTAGATATCTCTAGCTGCTGCTCAAGTCGTCTTTTCTCTGCTTCTAGGCCTGCAGCTCTAGCATTTGCAGCTGCTAGAGCCTTACCTGCTTTCTGTAGGAGTAGCCGGGTCGTACGACCTGGATTCTCGACGCTCTGGACGCTGCGCTGCGCTATATAGAGATCGTGAGGGCCCTGGGGAGTAGAGAGGAAGCTCTGGAGCTGCTGCTGAGGCTGCTGCTGACGTGTAGGCGTAGTAGGCCTCTGAGAGACCTGCGACGAGCTGAGCACGTGATTGATGTTGAATGGGCAGATACCAGATGCCTGCCAGCCAGCTCGAATTACACGCTCTGTGAAGCCTTCCTCCCTAGCTTGATGATAGCAGGTGATAAAGCGCTCCTTCTTGACAGGCGCAGCGTCGTCGAGTGATGCGAGCTCCTGGATCTGACGCCTGTAGCTAGACTTGATTACAGAGAAAGGAGCGAGATCGAGAGGCTGTAGGACGTGTGAAGTGTGCGCAGGTAGATATAGGAGCTGTATACGATGCAGCTTGCAGAGCCACAGGAAGTCTATATCAATATGGCTGCCGTGACCGTCGAGGATGAGGAGCCTGTGCTGGCCATCAGATACAGCCGTCTCAGGTATAAATATGCGCTGTAGCCACTCAACACCTATCGCTTTTGACGTCCATCCGTTCTCAGAGGTAGTGTAGATCCAGTCAGGTACGTGGGACGAGGAGAACCATGTTGTCTGTAGGCTCTGGCCCTTGAAGATGACC
>ML976680.1:534554-553796 GCA_010015655.1 Bimuria novae-zelandiae CBS 107.79
GTTGTGGAGAGATGTGGCGTGTTTTGTGCAGGTGTCGCGTTTTGGTGGGGTGGCCAGCTTACCCGGGTGGCCAGCTTACGTATCGGCTAGCTTATTCGTATTTCTTTGCGGAATTACTCTTTCCTATTTCAATGCCGTGTTGCTTGTCGAATAATGATAGTGAAGAGTTTTTGACGTGGTTACATTCCGCGCGCAAGGACAGATAGGAATGTGAGTTTACAGGTCTTACATACGTAGCTTCTCCAAGCCACCAGACGGCTAGGTACAAAGTAGGTATCAGCTACAGCTACTATATTACTTATCCTAGGGTAACACACAGAACTAAGATAATGCCAAATAGAACTGTCTTACCCAACCTTGTGCCTACACGACTAGACCACGATAGATGGAAACGTATATTTTATTCATATAATGCAAGCTCCTACGGGCGACTCTATTGACTAAGCAGCTATTCGATTAAAAATTTATACTTCCAGTCTAGTCCGTTAGACAGATTCAGTCTTGTCAATTTCGAACACACAATTGAATTCGCTCATTGCGTTCCTTACCCCTCGATGAAAATTGAGGAACAATTGGTCATGAAAGCGCGACACTGCTGTTCTGATTCCTATTAGCTGAGAATCTTAGAGGATAAGTTCGCACCAATCTAGTCAGGACTTCTTAGAGTCCGACATACAGTACTTCCCACCACAATCAGACTAGACTCAAGCATCGTAACGCTGAAAGATCCAGCGAAGAACAGTCTCGTACCAAGCTCAAATGCTGCCCTCCTTAACGACATGTACCACGACCTTCCCCTGACACCGCCCACCCCGCAACCTCTCAAAAGCCTCTTTCGTATCCTCAAACGCGAACTGCGAATCGATTTCCGTCTTCAACTTGCCCTCTCCCGCCCAATCAGCCAGACGCTGGAAATCTGCATTATCATTCCACGTTAGATACGACGCGAACCTCCTCTTTCCTCCACCCAGAAAGCCCGGGAGTATAGTGCGCTTGATTAGAAACAGAGGGAACGGTGCAGCGACCTGCATAAAACACCCCGCCGGGTTCATAAAATGGTGGCATTGCTCGTAGAGCGAGTCGATAGCGCCGACGTTCTCAATCACAATGTCGTAGAAGCGGCCTTTGTCTTTCGCATCGGCCTTCAAGGTGTCTAGGACATCGGCCTCGCGGTAGTTTATCACTTCGTCGGCGCCCAAAGCCTTCATGCGCTCCACGTTGGCAGGCCCACAGGTGACGGTGACGTGTGCGGCACCGAGCAGCTTTGCGATCTGCAGCGTGTAGCTCCCGACGCCGCCGGAGCCGCCGTTGATGAAGACGCTGGCGCCGGGCTTGATGTTCACTTTTTCAAGGGGTTGGAGCCCGGACATGGCGGCCGTGCCTAGAGCGGCGCCCTGGGCGAAGGAGAGACTGTCGGGGAGTTTCACGATGGCGTTGGGTTGGGCTAGGACGTACTCGGCGAGGGTGCCGCGCTGGTAGGGCCAATCTAGGCGGCCGAGGACTTTGTCGCCGACTTGCAGGGTGGTTGGGGTGCCGGGTGGTATGGCTTCGATAACGCCGGAATAGTCAAGGCCGGGGGTTGCGGGCTTCTTGTTGAGGAAGTAGCCAACGACGGGGATGAGAGGCACCTTTTGTTGGTTGTTAGAGGAGATTCATTGTTTGAAGTCAATTCAGTTGATTCTTCCCATTACCTTGTGGTCTGCTGGGTTTATTGACACGGCATGGCTGGTGGTGTGACGTTAGTATTGCGGCCAAAATTGAGGAGAGTGACATACACTCTGACTAATATGCAGCAATCCTTTTCTGATTTACATGTTGATGGAGCTTCAAGCCGGGGAATTGTGTCAAGGGAAAGGTTAGATTCGAAAGGCTCATTCCGGGTCTTGTATTGCCAGGCTCGCATTGTCGCCATCTTATTTACTCAGAATCCTCGGTGTTTGTGTTAATGTATGTACAAGCAGAGTTGTGATGGAGAAGTTGAAGATACTGAAACTGAAGCAGAACTTTTATCATAGACTACGGACACGAGACTAACCTGAAATACGATGCCAAGGTGGACGGTGGTTATCCATATTGCCATGGTATGGAAATACCTAGAGTCGGTCGCGGGCAATAAATTTGCCCGGCTCTATATGGCAAGCGAAAGGGATTCGGGCGATACCATGGTAAATTACTTAACTAGGAGATAGCAATCCGATAAAAGAGGGGCCTGATGTTGGTGCGTGTACAAGGCGGAACCTCGGGTGTGGAAACAAAGAAACCGTGGGTGGACGGCTACCCACGTCAGAGCCTCGTGGATGCATGAACAAGCAAACGGTCGCTGGTTAGCAGTACAGATGGATGCAACCCTCCATTCCCAGGCCTTGATACATGTCTTCACCGTGAACCACAGGCTACCCAGTACAGCACCCAGCTAACCCCCCAGGTCAAGGCTGTCGAGGGCGTGTGTTGTTGCGGGCCCACATTTTTCAGGTCGCGAAGAGCGCGTGGGACGCTAACAACCCCCCACCACTCGCCCAAAACAATTCACGCTGCAATTTTCCACGCCGCGTCTCTGTCAACCACTGCGCGCACTCGACGGCTTCTGAGGGCTGCAACTTGAGCCTCTCCCTTTGACATATTTCCGCCCACGCGTTGCATAAAGCCTCCGGCGCAGGCTGCCCCGCCATAGCCGCTACTTAGTCCCTTGCCGCTGTCGACTACTGCATCTGGCGCGAGTCACCGCAACGCACACTGCACACTCACACACACCGAAAGCATGGCGACGCTCTCCGAAAACATACACGCTGCCCTTACGAATCTGCTGCGGGGCCTCCAGTCGCCGGACAATGTGGAGCGAACCGCGGCGGAGCAGCAGTTAAACGAGGAATGGTTCTCTCAGAGCCCCGAGACCCTCATGATGGGTCTGTCTGAGCAAATCGACTTTGCCCCGGACTCGACAGTGAGCAAGCGAAATTCTGCTCACTATTTCCCGAGCTAACAAAGCTGGCAGACACGCACATTCGCGGCCGTCCTTTTCAGGCGCCAGTCCTCCAAGCCGCGGAAGAACTCCAACGGACAGACCGCAGACGCTTTCCTGACCCTCAACCAGCCCGATCGGGAAGCAATACGCGGACGCCTGCTGCAATGTCTTGGGAAGGAGCAGGAAGCCTCGGTGCGGAGCAAGATTGGTGACGCTGTGGCCGAGCTTGCGCGACAACACACAGACGAAGGTACGATTGAGTTTGCTGTACAGCGTGGAGGCGGATTCCCTGGGGCATGATATGCAGAGAGCACTACGGCCCAATCTATGCTTCTAGCTGTGTGATGCGACAGGCGAGTGCTGACAGGTGCAGGTGTAGCATGGCCGGAACTTCTGGGCGCTCTGTTCCAGGCTAGCCAATCCAACGATGCCGGACAGCGCGAGACTGCCTTTAGGATATTCTCCACTACCCCCGGTATCATTGAGAAGCAACATGAGGATGTCGTCATAACCGCCTTCAAGGGCGGGTTTGCCGACAGCAGCACTTCGGTACGTCTTTGTAGATTCCACGGAATGTACCACGCTCATAAGCTGCTAGGTTCGAATTTCCGCCATGGAAGCCTTTGCTTCATTCTTCCGATCCATCAAGAAGAACGCACAGTCCAAATACTATTCCCTAATTCCCGAGATTCTGAACATTTTGCCGCCGATCAAGGATTCGCAGGATGGAGAAGTGCTTACCAAGGCACTGATCTCATTAATCGACTTGGCCGAAGTTGCGCCCAAAATGTTCAAGCCGTTGTTCAACAACCTCGTGCAGTTTAGCATCTCAGTCATCCAGGATAAGGACCTCGGAGACACTCCCCGTCAGAATGCGCTCGAGCTCATGGCGACATTCGCAGACTGCTCCCCGCAAATGTGCCGCAAGGACCCAAACTTCACCAACGACATGGTGACTCAGTGCTTATCGCTGATGACCGACGTGGGCATTGACGATGATGACGCCGAAGAGTGGAACGACTCGGAGGACCTTGACCAGGACGAGAGCGATTCAAATCATGTCGCTGGAGAGCAATGCATGGATCGCCTCGCAAATAAGCTCGGTGGCTCGGCCATCCTCCCTCCCACGTTCAACTGGCTACCGCGAATGATGACCTCCTCAGCATGGCGCGATCGACATGCCGCTCTCATGGCCATCTCAGCCATCTCAGAAGGCTGTCGCGAATTGATGGTTGGAGAGCTTGACAAGGTCCTTGAGCTTGTTCTTCCTGCGCTGCGAGACCCGCACCCCCGAGTGCGGTGGGCGGGATGCAACGCTGTTGGTCAGATGAGCACCGACTTTGCTGGCACGATGCAGGAGAAATATCACCAAGTCGTCCTACCAAACATTATCCCAGTCCTGGAGTCTTCGGAGCCGCGCGTACAGGCACACGCTGCAGCTGCCCTGGTCAACTTCTGTGAGGAAGCCGAAAAGGAGATCCTGGCGCCGTATCTTGATCAATTATTGAACCACCTCCTCATGTTGCTTCAGAGCCCGAAGCGGTTCGTCCAAGAGCAAGCCTTGTCAACAATTGCTACCGTTGCCGACTCCGCCGAGCAGGCCTTTTCTACATACTATAATACCCTCATGCCCCTGCTTTTCAACGTCCTCAATGAGGAGCAGTCCAAAGAGTACCGGCTGCTTCGAGCCAAGGCTATGGAATGTGCTACGCTCATTGCGCTCGCGGTCGGCAAAGAGCGCATGGGTGGCGATGCGCTGTCGCTCGTCCAGTTACTCGGTCGCATCCAGAATAGTGTTTCCGAACCAGACGATCCGCAAGCTTCCTATTTGCTTCACTGCTGGGGACGCATGTGTCGTGTGCTTGGCAAGGAGTTTGTGCCCTTCCTGGCAGGTGTCATTCCGCCATTAACCGAGCTCGCCGCTGCGAAGGCCGACATCCAGCTCCTGGACGACGAGGACCAGGTCGCACAGGTCCAAGAGGAGGAAGGCTGGGAGCTCGTACCGGTCAAGGGCAAGATTCTCGGTATCAAGACTAGCACATTGGACGACAAACACATGGCCACGGAGCTTATTGTCATCTACGCGCAGGTACTAGAGGAGGCTTTCGAGCCGTACGTCAATGACATCATGGACAAGATTGCTCTACCTGGACTGGCTTTCTTCTTCCACGACCCCGTACGAGTGGCATGCGCGAAGTGCGTGCCGGCTTTGCTCACCGCTTACAAGAAAGCACACGGGCCTGAGTCGATTCAACTTGGTCAGCTCTGGGAGCGAACCGTTGAGCGTGTGCTGGAGGTACTGAGCACGGAGCCCGCCATCGACACACTTGCAGAGATGTATCAGTGCTTCTACGAGTGCCTAGAATGCATTGGCAAGAACTCGCTAACCAGCACGCACATGGACACATTCATCAAATCGGCACGTAGCGTACTGGAAGATTATCAGGAACGCGTGAAGGAGCGTCTGAACGAGCAGGCTGAGAATGAGGATGGTGAAGAAATCAATGAGGACACCCTTTTCGCAATCGAAGATGACCAGACACTACTCTCCGACATGAACAAGGCTTTTCACACCATCTTCAAGAACATGGGCACCGCTTTCCTGCCGCACTGGGAACAGCTCATGGACTTTTACAAGATCTCAGCGACCAACCAGGACCCGACACAGCGCCAGTGGGCAATTTGCATATTCGACGATGTTCTAGAGTTCTGCGGACCGCAGTCGTGGACCTACAACGAGCAGATTATGCAGCCACTCGTCGCTGGCATGCAAGATGACGTGCCTGCCAACCGTCAAGCAGCCGCGTACGGTGTCGGTGTCGCTGCTCACAAAGGTGGTGAGCCATGGTCAGATTTCGCGGCAGCCAGCCTCCCCACGCTTTTCCAAATTACACAGCGACCGAATGCCCGTACAGACGATGATGTTTTCGCCACTGAGAACGCTTGCGCGAGTATCGCGAAGGTGCTGCACTACAACGCTGGCAAGGTGCAGAACTGGCAGGATGTAGCCACCGCGTGGGTGGACACGCTCCCCGTGACCAACGACGAAGAAGCCGCACCTCATGCCTATGCTTTCCTGGCCCAGCTCATTGAGCAGTAAGTCACCCCTCCCCTCCCATCACAGCCCAACTCCTCAACACCTCATGCTTGATGATCATGTCACCCAACCCGTGATAACGAGCTCATCAAATATCTGCTGCACTACATGTACTCAACTTTGCAGACAAAACCCCGCCGTCCTTTCCAATCCCGCCAAACCCTTCGTCGCCGTCGTCCAAGCCCTCGAAGCCGAGACGCTCCAGGGCAAAATCGCCCAGCACGTCGTCGCCGCCGTAAAAGCTCTCGTGCAAGCCACAAACACCAATCTCGCCCAAGTCGCTGCCTCTCTCACCCCCGAGCAGCAGCGCACCGTGCAAGTCTACTTTAGCTAGATACTGGGTAGCTCTCTGAAGGTTGCGCATGAAGACGAGGAGTTTTCATTTGAGACGTGCAACGTGTTTGGCGAGGCTTGGTAAGTTAGAGGGTTTTCCTTTGTATTGGCACAGATTCCCCCTTGGTGTTTGTTTTGGGCTCGGGTTTGGGAGTAGGAGTAGGAGCAGGGAGGGTACCCCCGTTGATGTAGCATCATGATGCGATAGACTGGAATGGATGGCGTGAAATGCAATGCATGTTCTGTGTTATTTCAGAATGAGCGCTGGTGGGCGGGTTTTATGCATCCTCAATCAAGCTTTGATTCTTCTACGAGCAAGCCGTCTGCTTCTGCATGGCGGACGTATATTGCTAGATGATTGCGTATCATTTCCCTCCCATTCTTTTCCTTCATTTAAGAGAGATGGCGCCTACATTATGTTTTTTTTTTTTTTTTTTACCTCCCTTATCATATCACAAAACTGCGTGCTGTCCATGTAGTATGAAGAGGCAAGGAAAACATATCTCCAATGCGCCCGTGGAGTGACGGATCCAAATCAATCGTAAACATTTGTTCATGCTGACTATATAATGTTGCTTTCTCCAAGATGCCCATCCATCCGTGAACGCCGGGTAGTCTTCCCGCCAGAACGCGCTATGCCGCAAACACAAGACCTCGTATACGCCAAACGCGCGCCAGAATACATAAAGGCTCAGGCACCACCATACCTCGTGCGGTAGAGACTCCGCACCCCAACAGGGTCGTCTGTTCTACGCACCCTCGCTGCCAAACTCCTGTGTCCATTCGGAGTTCCGGTTGAGGTCCTCCTTGCTCACAGTAGGCCGGGATGCCTTGATGGCCTTGACGAAGTCCTTTACGCGGAGGGGTGGTTCGGCTAGTTGGGCGCCGTCCAGGTCGGTCCAGGACATCTCCTTTGCTTCGGGGTCACCGGGTGAGCAGGGCGTCCATTGCTGTAGGCCGTCTACGACGCCAGCCTGAGCAGATGTTAGCGACTATCAAAAACATGATCCAGTGTTACCTCGGGTGGGTAGCACAAAGTCAAGAAGGGAAAGTATGCGTACAGGCTTGTAATGTGTAGCCGTCTGAATGAGCCTCACCGGCTGCATGAGCGCATCCTGTACCGCGATACTGATATCACTACCAGAGTATCCCTCGCTCAGCTCGCCCAACTTTCGGAAGTCGGCCTGCGTGAGCTCGCACGGTGTGCTGCCAACCGCAAGCTCAAACATCTTTATTCGCGCAGGAAGATCGGGCAAGCTGATGTGGACTCTCCGCTGGAAACGACGACGGATAGCGGCGTCGAGTTGCCACGGGATGTTGGTTGCGCCGAGAATCAGAACGCCGCGGGAGTCTTTGCCTACACCGTCCATCTGCACGAGGAGTTCGGTCTTGATACGGCGCGATGCTTCGGACTCGCCCTCGCCACGTGGGCCGCAGAGGGCGTCGATTTCATCGATGAAGATAATTGAAGGCTTGTTCTCACGCGCCATGTTGAACAGTTGCTTGACCAATCTGTGATCTGTCAGTCGCCGCCAGTCTAATGAAGCGGAGCACCATACCGTTCTGACTCTCCCATCCATTTGCTCACCAAGTCGGAACTTGAAACGCTGAAGAAGGTGCTGTTCGCCTCGGTCGCCACGGCCTTGGCCAGGTAACTCTTACCTGTACCAGGTGGCCCGTAGAGTAATATGCCCTTCCAGGGTTGCCGCTTGCCAGTGAACAGATGCGGGAACTTGATTGGTAATATGACGGCCTCCTTCAGAGATTCTTTTGCGCCTTCGAGACCTGCGACATCTTCCCATCGAATGTTGGGCTTCTCGGTGAGGATAGCGCCAGCGAGTGCGCCGCGGAGCTTCTTCGAGTCGGCGTCTTGTTCTTCCTCATCGCTACAATAGTCTTAGCCCAGTATAAGGAAAGTGTACGGTATTGAGTACGTACTTTCCACTCTTGCCACTCCCTCCTGCTGCCTTGCCGTTCGCGCCCATGGCTGAAGGTTTCTTGCGATTCGCATCGTCGTTCTGGTTGAGATGTGTCTTGAGTTTCTCCGCGCGCTCCATGTACTCGGCGACCTTTCCCCGTATCATCTCTTTGGACTTCTGGTTCTTCTCCCCTGTGGACGGTCAGTATAAAGGCGGTGAGGATACGCCTGCGAACACGGCGTCAACAATGGAAGCGCATACATTTTAGGGCAAGCATGAACAGCTCAACTGAATACTGTCAGTATATATTCGCCTGGCATGAACAATTCTTGAACATACGAGCGCTGTAATACTGTTGATATGCCTTCTCATAGTCGCCTGCCGTGTCTGTCTCGATTGCCTTCTTGACCGACTCGATGGCGCGGCCCAGGAAGTCCGCGTTGCTCATTGTGTATCCTGGCACTACGTAGAGGGTTGGAGGACCGAAATTGCTGGTATAGTCGGCGTCTGTATTGCCTATCCTGGGGTTACACAGCAAAGTTGATTCGTGGAAGGCGCGGGGCAGAGCGACGATATCAGCGGCGTGTTTGCGCGGCACGGGCGGAGATGTAGGAGATCGAGCTGATTCGGCTTCGAGGAGGGTCGCGTGAAGTGAGAGGCAGTCGCGGCTGGCTCGTACGTGCAGGTGGGTGAATCTGGGCTGGAGGCGGGCGATGGTGTCGGTACCAGAGAGCGTTACTAGGCAAGATCCCTCACCCCGCATGCGCGCTAGTGACATGTCGTCGGTCGCAACTATTCCACCCCACGCAACGCCGGAGCGCGCGACAAAACTTACAACAGTTGGCCACCTCATTGCGTACCTCGGAATTGCTTGATCAGCGTTCTGAATCCTGTCATTTGTGTTGCTTTATTACGCAATTTCCTCATTACTTCCGATACTTTCACCGGTACTTCTGGACCACGCAACGGTAACACAGCGAAAACCTTTGAAAGCTTCCAAGCTATGGGCGACGTGCAGAAGAAGCTGCAGGAGCTCTCCGAGAGCTACCAAAAGCTCCAGGGCGGTGCGCTTTCCTCCTAAGTTTCTCAAAATAACGCTGATTCCCTTTAGCGCTTTCCACGAGCGTCGAAGCGCGCCAGAAGCTCGAGTCGCAGCAACAGGAGAACTCCACCGTCAAAAAGGTCCGCGAATCGAAGACCGATGAAGATCACGTTCTGATCAGGGTTTAGGAATTCGACCTCCTCGACGACGATGCGACCATCTACAAGCAGATCGGCCCGGTGCTCTTGAAGCAGGACAAGACTGAAGCTGTCATGTCGGTCAACGGACGTCTCGAGTTTATCACTAAGGAGATGTGCGTAAATATATCAACCTAAACGAAAGACAAAGCTGACGGTCCACACCCGGTAGCTCACGGATAGAGAAGCAGATTAAGGACATCCAGGACAAGAGCGAGAAGGTCAAGATGGATGTAAGACTGCAATATCCTACATCGCGATCTCTATGGTGCTAACCCATTGTCAGATCATGCAGATACAAACAGCAGCGCAGCAATCGCAGGAGGCAGCCGCAGCATAATATGGAGTCAAGATAACGGACAATCACGAAATGATACCCCAAGCTGATCCATCATCATAGCACCGCCGCCTCTTGTACACAACCTTACTTCGCCCTACTCATAGTCATGATTTTCCGTGGTGTGACGGTGGTACCCATAAAACAAACCTGTCATCACCGTCATCACGTGCCTCCTCCGTCCTCTCGCTACCTTCCCCTGCTCCTGCGCCCGAAGATCCACTTGCGCCCTCATGCGCCCCCTGTCACCGCGGCTCCTCCCTGGATATTTCCAGCACTATCTCGGCCATTCCCCCCACCACCCTCAACTCGCACTCTCTAAGCCTGTCCAACTCTTTCTCCTGCCTGTCTAGCATCTTTAAAAGGTCTTTTGTAGCCATTATTGCAGTCAGGGCATTGCTCAGTTTGCGGGTCTTCACTAGGGTCGGTTCGTTGCCTTCATTAAACGCTTTGTTCAGGAAAATATAACTGGTCACTTGTTGTCCAAGCTTAATGGCAACCTCTCTATCCTGGTTTATGCGGTGCTTGTGCGCATTGTGGCGGTCTGTGTGCTGGGCGATGGCGATTTCGAAGTCGGAGAGGGACTCGAGGACTTGGTCGGTATATTGGAGATTTGACATGGTCTGTATGTATTGGAATTACACGAGCCCGACGGAGTGTGCCACTTGATGACTAGAAGACTTAATCAATGTCTAGACTTAGTCTTTATATAAGTGACGCAAGGTTTGGTGAGGGAGTGTTTGCCGTGGTCAGATGCACATATGGCAAAGCTAGCAGTACTTTCTCGTGGCGGAGGCAAGCGGTTGCTACTACGGTTTCTAATAGGCCATATGAATCCGTTGGAAGGCCAATATGGACTCTACACCATCCGTGTCTGTATGCCAATTGTTTTCCAGTAGCGTACTAACTTCCTGCTCGCCAACATCATAAGCTCATACTATCGTGCTTCGTCTCCTTGTTCCCTTCGCTGTATCCTTGATCACTTTCTTTGCCTCGTCGGCTTCTCCAGCGATGATACTCAGCCTTGATAAAGCCTATCATGATCGATCATAGCTGTAGGACCAAAGCATAGCTATTCAGATTCTGGATTTCAGCTCCATTCACAGCGGTCATATACTGTTGTGTGAATAACACCTTCCACATACGATCATAGGAGACTGAAAACTAGTTTTCTTCTCCGCTCCGCCAGATCTCATTTAGCCCACATTACAGCAGTCAGGATATCGTAGCGCCAGGATGCAGAAATTTTAAAGCGGCGACATTTACAGATGCTGATTCGTCGCGACTCTCCCCTCAACGTCTCAAATCGGTGAGCGGGGCCTACGCGACACCATCAACCGATATCTGGCCACCTGGTCTCTGGAATCAGAGACGGCGTGCAGGAATGCGCTTATCACGCTGCTGTGCGCTAGAGCTTCCGCGTCCGCGTCCGAGCGCGAGTGTGTCAAACTGGCGAGGCGATATACACAGCACTCATAGCTGGTGAACGTCTACGTTATCTTTGGGGCTTCTGCAGGTCAGCCCAAAGCGGTATAGCGCCGGACCTTTGGACATGGAAATGTAAATGGAGGTGGATTTGGGGGCTGCGGCCACCCTGAAACACTGATCAATCCCCGAAAGTGCACATGTTGCAGCAGTTCTCCAGTTATCGGTGCTATGCAAAATACCGTCCCGACCCACTCTGGGCGCTTGTTAGGTAAGCGCCTCCCCGCTTTCATCGCCGTATATACCAAATTGTACTGCAGACGATGCAATTAAAGGAATTACACCGACTTTTCTTGTTGCCAGGGTACTGTAAGGTATGCCGCATGATCCAGGGAGGCCCACAGGGCACCGACTGCAGCCCTCGCTGGCGCAGGCGATCGTTGAGCGCATAAAGGCAGGGCAAAATAACCACGAGATTTATAGATCTCTCGGAGTTGACCCCAAAAGTGTATGGAAATATCGACTCAACTTGGAAGCGTACGGCCAAGCGTACCCGCCGCGATGCGTGAGGCTCGGGAGACCACCGTCGCTACGGCAATGCCATAAGGACGCGCTGCTGGAGCTCCTACGGGGCAAGCCTACGGCGTATATCGATGAAATGCAGGCCTTCTTGTTCGATGAATTCGACATAGAAACGTCGGCGGCCACTATCACGAGAGCTCTCGCTGGCATGAGGTGGAGTCGAAAAGCTGCGTCAAAAGCTGCCGCCGAACGCTATAAAGGTCTCCGTCGGGTGTTCCGCGCGCGCTGCTAATAGATATATAAACCAGAGCAGATTATCTGCCTCGACGAGAGCGCTTGCAATAAGAGAACTGGCGATAGAAAGTACGCCTAGTTAGCTATAAACATGCTGATAGACGTGAAATACTCAGCGCGACGCTTAGAGAGGTGGAGCTTGCTCCCTGCCATGGATAAGGACGGCTACGTCGATTATATAATATACCAAGGAGCGATCACCGCAGAACTGATGGAGGAGTTTCTAGCGAACAAAGTACTCCCCTATTGTAATCCTTGGCCGGGAAATCGATTAGTAATAGTCCTTGATAACGCCTCTATCTATAGGTCAGAAAATCTTGTCACATTGTGCGCAGAGGCGGGCGTTGTGCTTAAATACTTGCCGCCATACTTGCCAGATTTCAACCTAATTAAGCAGACCTTTAAGGTGCTAAAAAACTAGATAAAAAGGCATTACAAATATACTTATATTTATAAAAATTTCGCCTACTTCTTAGAGGAAGTAGTGTAGAGCGTTTGCTATAATAAGTTAGCATCCGCGCGAGGTTTTTTTAAGTTCTATAGATAGGTACTATAGGTGCTAGGCGCGGCGCAACACTATAGAGTTAGTATCTGCGACGATATCGCGGAGGTGGCCAAACCTCACCCGCTATTATTTAAAAAAATAACTTAATAGCTATGCAAGGTGTAACTAATATTACTAAATTAATTACTATTATCCGTTTTGCGATAGCAGTTATAGTAGAGGAGTTATAGTAAGAGAGGCGTTGGCGGCGTTAATAAAGTATAGTGTTTTAGGCAGGTCTTAAAGCCTCTATAAGTAACTTAATTATTAGGCAAGCGCGTACTTAGTTAAATTTTAATTAAAAGTAGCCTATGCACTATATATAAAATAGAGCTCTCTTCGCTAACGTCGCTAGCTCTCTACTTAATCACCTCCCCTACGCAACCTGTTACGCTCTTTCTACTTTAGATTCTCTCTATACACCTCTACGGCGCCCTCCTTATCGCTCTCCGTAAGTCTATTATACCTGGATCGCCACCGGATCGCCATTTTACGTAGGCGGAGGAGCAACGGCACTAGTAACTTAAAATGCTATTGTAACGAGGTAGGCACGGTCGAACACGTGGCCTTCTCTCGCTTATAGAGGTTCCGGCTAGGCTAGGATCAAACACTAGCGCTAGTGGCTGACCCTAGCATATCCTATATATATTATACTATACGAGTAATACTTGGCTTAAGTATTCTCGTGCGTACCTTTTGGTGCAGGTGAGGAAGTCACATAGTATTGGCTTAGTAAGCGGGGCGCTTACCTCATTACAGCTATTCCTACACGGCGTACGGTAACGTGTCCGTGCACCCAATGCACGGATTCAGCCAATGCACGCCGAACATCCGACGCGTCAAAACTCCCTACTTTCAACACGCGATAACTCCACCAATATGGATCCAATTCAAGCTGCGATAGATGAGATCGAATCGCGAGAACCAGGAGAAGATTTTTCATATACAGAAATTGCTACTAGATATGGTGTTAATCGATCTACACTCTCACAAAGGCACCGAGGTGTTACCGCGACGCGTGCAGCTAACACAATTAATTAGCGAAAGCTCAACCCACAGCAAGAGCAGGAGCTTGTACGATATATTAAAAGGCTCACAGAGAGACATATACCTCCTACTAGAGAGATGATACAGAATTTTGCCTCGACGATAGCAAAGGAGCCAGTTAGCGAGAGCTGGGTTACCCGCTTTATTAATTAACACAGCATTTATCTTATCTCGCAATGGACCGTCGGCATGGACAGCAATTGCCACAAAGCTAATTTAGTGGATAAATATCGCCTCTATTTTAATCTTGTATATAGTAAGATTGATTAATATCGCATAGATCTTTGTTATATCTACAATATGGATGAAAAAGGTGTCCTGATTGGTATTGTTGGTAGAACAAAGAGGATATTTAGTAGACGAATGTGGGAGAAGAAGGAGGTTAGGGCATTACTCTAGGATGGTAATCGCGCGTGGATTACGCTCCTAGCATGTATCTGCGCTAATGGATTAGCTTTGCCGCTAAGCCTTATCTATGAGGCTGCCAACAAGGATATCTAATTAAGCTGGGTAGAGGATATTAAGGCAGGATATCATAAAGTCTTTATTACCTTATTATCCTCTGGCTGGACGAATAACGATATCGGGCTTGCCTGGCTTAAGCAGGTGTTTAATTGCTGTATAAAAGAGAAGACTTAATAATTATATTAACTTTTAATTATAGACGGCCACGGATTTTATGTTACTATAGACTTTATTAACTACTATAATTAGAATAGGATCCTGCTTGCTGTCCTGCCTCCTTATTTAACTTATATACTTTAGCTACTTAATGTTGCGATGTTTAAGCCTCTATTAACAGCCTACTTAGCAGAGCTATCAAGATACCTTTATAGAAGCTAGGGCCTAGCTTCTATCACTAAAGGCGACTTCTTTCCCCTATTCTAGAATGCGTGGAAGGCCTCTTTTAAGGAATTAACTATCCTTAGCTCTTTTAGAGCTATAGGTATATCGCCACCTGATCCTGACCCTATCCTTAATAGGTTCACCCAGGATCAAGAATTAGGCAATAGCTCCTTATTAGGGCTTAGCGATTATGACTAGAGAAAGATGGATAGGCTTATACGCTCTATAGTAAGTGATTAAAGTAGTAAGGATATATAGAAGCTTTATTAATTACTCTACCACCTATCTGTTGAAAATGAGCTGCTTAAGCATGACAACGATGGGCTTAGGCAGGCGCTATCTATTAAGAAGAAGCGTAATAAGAAGAGTAAAGCTCTAGACCTTTAACAGCGCTAGGAGTATCATGGTGGGGCTATCTTATAGTTACTAAGGAAAGTAAGGGAGGCACGTTATCGTTAATTAATTAAGGAGCAAGAGGATAAGCAGTAGCAGCTTTAAAAAGTAGAAATAGCAGAGCTAAAGAAGGCAGCTAAGCTATACAAAGAGAAAATCCAGCAAGAAAAGCGTGCAGCGAGAGAGGCAGCGAAGAAGGCAAAGGAGAAGGAGAGAGCTGAAAAGGCAGCTCAGCGCACTGCCCAGAAGTCTGCCAATAACGCTAAAAAGGCTCTACAACTATCCCAAAGGAGTAAGAGAAAAGCTTCTCAGCCATCTCCACAGAGCAGAAAGCGTCAGAAACGTGTTGTTGATGCTACGGATGTTGGGGAGGCCTCAAAGGGCGCATCTGCTGCCCCAACCAAATCCACACGGAGCGGCCGCGACGTCAAGCTTCCAGATAGATTTAAATAGTGCAAATGAATCGCAGCTATCGATTTACTATCCTAGTAGAAAATCTTATAATAATATTGTTTGTGGGTGGTTCTGCAGCCTTATTTCTAATAGAGCGTTTATGGTGTTCGGCGTGCATTGGCTGAATCCGTGCATTGGGTGCACGGACACGTTAACGTCTTTGCCTGCACTGACTATTTAGGAAAGGGCACCACACCTGGTGCGTTATAACATCGTCTCCATTCCATTAGCTTCACCACCAACCTCAATAACAACATGGCGGCTTTTCTTAATTGTCCTACCGAACTCGTAGATACCATCCTCGAGCGAGTATCGTTCCGTGATCTTGCCGCTCTGAGCCTCGCGAGCAAGAAGCTGCATGAATTCGCAACGCCGCAGCTTTACTCGTACATTGACCTCAGCATCCATCGAGGGAACCCGCGCCCTATAATTCACCTTACCCGGAGCGTTTTCAATAACCCTGAGCTTGCGAAGCATGTTAAATCCGTGCGTTTGCGCGATGGCGATGAGAAGATTCAAAAACTTTACAGAGGATACTCTTACGACGAAAGTGTTCCCGAGGTCTCTCCCCCGCGACCGACAGACGAGGATGGCATGCCAGAATTCATTAAATTCATTAAGAAGACCGGTCTACCGTATGCCCATCTCTGGATAGATAAATTGCGTATAGCCGACTTCAACGCTTTTGTCGCACTACTACTGTCACGCTTGCCTGACCTTAAGAGCTTTCGCATCGGATACGCAGCAGTCGTACCCTACGTTGAGAGGTCAGGTAAAAGGAACCCCCCAAACATCGCAGGCGAGAACCAGTTTCTTGGTAAACTGTTCCAGTCCGCTGTCTTTGATACATCCAACCATGGACTCTCGCGGTTCCAACAATTAGAAGAGATATCATTCCCTGGCCCGATAAGCGTCAATCCTGGCAAGAATCCCGACTTTTGTAATCCCTGTGATATGGTGGCTCTTCTTAGTCTTCCATCGATACGCAGTATCCGGGGCTGGTGTTGGAACCCCAGCTCGTTACCGTTCACTTGGCCTACAGACCCACCAGATCCGGTTCACCTCACATCACTGACTCTTTCATACGTCCATGTCGACTTCTTAGCACAGATCTTAGCAAGGACTCGCGCTCTTAAAACCCTATGCTGGAAGTGGAAATGGATACAGGATACTCATCCCCTGAACACCGATACGATCGATCTCAATAGATTTGTCGAAGCGGTGCAACCCATTCGGGATACTCTCGAGGACCTCACCATTGGTTTTGAGTTCGATGACATGTCTTGGGGTGGTATTGAACCCGGGATGATGAAAGCCTTGGGAACTTTGCACGGCCTCGAGGGCTTCGCCAACATCAAGCGATTCCAGGCCCCTCTCGGGGTATTGCTCCCTGACTGGGACTGGAATGCCGGGGCAGATCCGACCAGACGACTAGAAGACAGCTTGCCTCGCAACGTTGAGGTAGTGACGGTCACGGATGCGTTCATGTCAGATTATTATGCATACGACGAATATGAGGAATTGGACTTCGTCCGAGCCTGGCTCCTCGGGACTGCATCGACGAGGACACCACAGCTTAATGAGGTGTGTTATTATCTTGATCGCAATGCTTCTGAGTTTGAGGAAAAGAGTTACGAACCGATTAAGCAAATCTTTGAGGGAACGAATGTGAGATATAGGATTATCAAGGCGAGGGACGAGAAGCCGTGGGAAGCTGTGTGAAGAAAGCCGGCGAACGTGAAGGGGGTCATGTACGTTGTTGATACAAAACAGTAAGTTGCAAATGGCCTAGGTTTGACTTTGAGTACTCTTAGCTAGTGCCCTGATGTATCGACACGAAGAGACCTCGATCTTGCCGTACGGAGGTGGTGAGAGGCCCTCTGTTATATCATACATTCATTTACCTTTTACCTTTAAAGTACTTATTCATCATGTTAGACTCGTTCTTCCATGGGATGAATATCTTGTTAAAGGCCAATTACCTTACAGTGCTAGGCGAACAGTCTTAGTATAGCTGATCGTACTATTATCGTGTGGGGCGAAATACCGTACTATAGTACCATGGTAAAAGTAGTAGTACAGTCGGCGTGTATATTGCTTGCTCTGGGGCAATATAGTGTTCTGGAATATTCAACGCACTGTAGCGCTTGTGACCTGATGGTGTGTATTTTTGGACATATATTCAACCAGATAACCGAAGGATGATATATTGCTAAGATTGATAGCGCAAAGCACATGACCGCTATGCTGTATAACACAGGCTCGAAACACTGCGAAAGGTAGCATGACGTACAACCGCTAGAACACTAGCTTGACTGAATACCTGATATACTACTCTTGGATGGGCGCAACAAAGGACAATTCCGCAAGGGGAGTTGGCACCCAGCCAGTTTTGGAGTAAGCCTCAGACCCGGGCTCGCGGTTGTCGAACGTCTCTTTTGTGACTTCCTTGTCCATGACTTTACCGTGTCCAACAAGTCTGTCGCAGCCTCCGCCCTGTGATTCTGGTAAGTATTATTTTCGCTAGAGCTACGACATCGTATACTTCTTAAAGCGGTCTTTGGGGGAAACGTACCTTATCTCCCTCTGAGCACGGGGCCCAGACGATAACCTTACCATCCTTCTCTTTGACAGAAACGGTGAGGATTTTGGCCGCAGCGATGGGTTTGCCCGGATGTAGACGCTGCCATATCTGGGCGGCGCTCATCTCTCCACACTTCCCACCGTTCGACTTTACCGAGGTGGTGCCGTCGTCCGGATTTTTGACTGCAGGTGAGGCGCAAAATTAGCGTGATTCGCAAAGACAAAGGGCTCAAGTACAGTACTACTACCAGGTCAAAAGTCTGAGTACGATCGGGTGATGTATTGCCTATCCTGGGGCAACACACTGTACTCAGACTTTTGAAACGGTACTGTAGGTGTGGAATTACGTACGACACTCATCGACCAATAGACCTACGTCGTTGTCCCTAGTATACGAAAGAGCAACGCCAGCCTTTTGCGAGCTAGCAATGATAAGGTCCGTGCCAGTAGGGAAGGCGGTCACCAGACTTGCCAACAATCAAGCCAATCAAGCCGATCTAACCAAATTTAGTAACACCTTAACCTACGCGAGCTAGTGGGTTACCATATTAGGTTAGACCGGCTTGATTGGCTTGATTGTTGGCAAGTCTGGCGGTCACCATTGTCGGGTAGTTCGCAGCGTGAAAATCTGTCGCGGTAAGCAGAGTGCTGAGCGGACAGTACGCAGTGGAAAAGATTGTAGGATTGAACTGAGGTTGTACTATCTAGGAGCTACTGAAGATATAGGTGCGCGGGCACAAACAACGCTAGTCCCAGATAGGCATAGTACTCTCAACAGAGTGAGTAGCAATCATGCGAGGGTAGGAGTATCCATCTCAGAGGGTAAGAGCCATAAACCGTGACACACCCCCCAGCTGGCGTGGACGCCCAGGCAGGGAGTCAATGACAGCTGATCAGCATCAGTGTATGTAGATACCATCAAGATCGTCGCCATCGGTTTGACGCAGGCCCTTCAGGCGCTCGGTAATATCAACAAGGCCAATTTGGCGGACGAAGTCTGCAAACTTCTGCTTAGGTAGAATCTTTGTAAGTCCGTCGGCAGGCATATAATCGGTGGGGACCTATTTGACGTTGATACGTGAGGCGGTGACCTCCTGTCGAATCTAGAGCTGGTGGATGTCGACGTGCTTGACTTTTGTATGAAGCTTGTCTTGCTGTTTGGTAACAATACCAACGGTTTGCTGATTATCACACCAAATAGTAGGTGTACAGTCGAGAGTGAGGTCAATACTAGAGAAAAATCGCATC
>ML976680.1:557516-681149 GCA_010015655.1 Bimuria novae-zelandiae CBS 107.79
GTTTCGTGGGTTGAGGATGAAGCAGTCAGTATACCAGTGCTTCTTCCCGCAGATGCAGTTTCTGTATGGCTTGTTTCGATCATGATTGTTGCTATCGCGGTTGTCCTTTGCAGGTTGTGAATCAGCTTGTTTTGTGATTCCAAGCTCAGCAGCGGAGACTGCCAGGCCAGTAGAGTGTGGCTTTGTACGGCGTAGATAGGTAGTCATCTCGGCGACGTATGTCTCTAGAGATGAGATCTCGGCGGTAGTGCCTCGCGCTTCATGCTTGAAGATCTCGCGCAGGCAGGAAGTGGCGTACTCTTGATCGAGTGCCTTGCAGGCAATGAGGAAGTCCTCCTGTGGTCAATTACCATCAGTCTCAGGCAAACTGATAGTCTTGCCCTGAGCTGTGATGTATACCCAGTCTAATAGCCATTGCTCGATCTTCTTCGCAGCTCGTGGCGCAGTCTTAAGAGCATTGTATTTGTCGGCTAGTTCACGACGGCGTGTCGCGTCTGTAGGACAAAGGAACTTCTTAAGAGTAACTAGTCGGTCGTACGGGGTATCGTAATCCTTGATCAGGTGTATGTGACGTGTAGCAATCGTCTTGCTAATATCTGTGTTCAAGTCAGCCAGTGCCTTCGTTTAAGTGCGGTACTCGGTGCGACGGCGTTCCCATCGATCGCATTCCCATCGATAGGATTCTCAATCGTCTGCAGATAGATGTGAGAGCCTAGTAGCTTCAAGCTCGTAATCAGTGAGTTGAGGCTCAAGAGGCTCCTGTAGCTCAGGGAGAGTTTCCTTCGCTACGTCAGGGTTAATGTATTGCCAGAGACCGTGGCGGTTGGCAACATCTCGGCGAATGAACAGCCAGGTAAACCAGTCGTCTGGTGTGTTCAGGATGACAGTAACACGTGTCACTGCGGGGTCGGACTCGGTAGCCATTGCAGAGGCTATAGTCGACAGTATCGATGGATCCAGGCAGAGATCCTAGTATGTGCGCCGTAGGGATACGCAGGTGAACAGTTGCGTCGTGAAGAACGCGGTGTAGCAACGTGCAGCTCGTGTGTTGAGTGACGTTACAGCAGTGGGTGAGAACAATCCAGGGTGCAAGCCGGGCTCATAACTGTCAGGAGCAAAAGGCTAACCTTCTGCTCCTGTTGGAGTAGAATGTATTTAACCGTCACAAAATCGTACTGTTTCGCGCTCTTCAACATGTCTTCGTATCCGTCTATGCAAATCTGGGCGAGCTGCACATCTGAGATTGTGTTGGCAGGTACTGTCCAGTGCGCCATGAACACCAGGCGTGGGCCCAGTTTTGGCGTCGCTACTAGCTATCCGGGAAGCACATCTTCGGGGCCTGCTTTGGCAAGCTGCCAGTCAAGTTCAACGCCGACTTTACTGCCGGTGTTCTTGTGATAGATCGGAAATTCAGGTTTGTTTTTGGTCCCAGCGGGCACGGCACCTGTGAGGTTGCTAAACCACAATAAGATGTGGAAGAACAAGAAGGGGAGAATCTGCTGGAAGGAACGCATGTTGAACTCAAAAGTATGCGATCCCGCGCTAAAAGGGAGGTATGCTGTATTGTCCCAGGATAGGTAATACAATGGCCGAAGGTAACGACTGTAACGACCGAGCGATCAAAAGTAAACACTGTGAAGGAAGAGAAGGGTTGTGCTGGTAACCCAGGAGGCCCGTATCATCTTATAATAGGAAGCCTCTACACTCCTCGAAATCTGCTCGTCTACTTGTCACGGCACTTCTCGAACCCTGGCAGGCAATGTCCGATGTTCAGACGCCTCCACCCCTCATCCCCCACAACAGACGCTAACATGGTCGCCTTTCCTCCATCATTGTGGCCAAGATCTTACAACTTCCTAGGGTGGAGCTCACAGACCTGCAATTTGCGTAGGCCAATCTGAAATCGATCTTGGATCTCCGCACGGCGTAGGGTACTAGGTGCACTGCCATCACAGGTAAAGTCCTAGTCTAGTCCGCCGAGCTACTTTTATCCCCCAAACATACACCGTGTACCTGCATTGAGAACGTGAAACACGGGTATGAGACGTGCCACCATACAATCTCCATGTACGCTATGCGGGCTTCCGATTTAGGATATTCTACGGTAGGACTGAGCTGATTTTCGATGTAGAAATTCGACATTACTGCCTTATCTAGCAAGTGTAGAATGAAAACTCTTCCAGAAGTCCACAGCGCTAGATTGTATAGTTAGCTCACCTTTCCTACGTCATTGGTGGTCGCAAAGCATTGGTGCGGAACTTTGCGATTATGGGCAGCGCAGTCAACGTAGCGTACTACGCCACGTACAGTGCGCTCCGTAGGGCAAATTGGTCCGTTCGTACGTACTCGACCCTTGTAAGCAGGCATATAGGGACAACAAGCTGTATTGCTATCTGCAGAAAAGAGTGTGTGGAATGAGGAGTCTGAAGAGAAGTAGAGAGAGAGATCGCGAGAGTCTGTTGACTCTATGGTCCGTGCACCTAAGTAGTACGTTCATGTATACAACCTCTGGCGTCAGTCACGTGGCTACAACCATAGTACGTTACGGAGTGCGCTACGTTGACTGCCCTGATTATGGGTTCGAAACTCCGGACAACGAACATCGGCGAATGGCGGGTAAGCAGACCGCCTGAAACCTCGTGATCGCTAGCGTAGACCATTCAATGCAATTTCGTGAATATAACTCAGCGGTATAATCTGATGCGACGTGACTATCTGGTCGTCTCGGCGAAGGACACTTCCTGTTGATGTGGCTTCGAATCGTGTGATCGAAGCATTGTCACTCTTTTACTACTCTCATTACAACTACACAAACTCGTTTATTGACTTAGCTCTTCGTTTTTTATTCAATCGATCCACCGTTCAAAGTTTCAGTTCTCGATATAACGTCCAGAGGGGCAGGTCTCCATCGTCATGCTTCTGAAAAACATCCTTTTCTTGGGCCTCGCAGTCCTCACGGCTGCGAACCCCATCCTTGATGCTAGAGCCGGCAAAACCGGCGCCGGTGCAGGTACCGCCGTTGGAGGCAAGACTGGCGGCACCAAGGCCAAAGGCGCCGCTTAGTGCAAGAATCAAACTCCCGTCCAGGGCCCCGTGACTTGCCCTCGTGATAAGTTCACTGCGGCGCAGATCACCAAGACGGTTAGACAGGCGAAGGCTATGAAGCTCAAGGGCAAGACGGGCAAGGGCCTTCACTTCCCGGCTAGGTACAAGCCCAAGCGGGAGACGAAGGCCAAGGGAGCGGCCAAAGGCGTGAAGGGCAAAACTGGCAAGGCCGTGAAGAGAGATGACGACAAAGGGGAAGACGAGGAAGTCGAAGAAGACTCTTTGAACTTTCTCGAGACACGAGACGAGGACGAGCAGGAGGAGTGGGTTAATCTTGCCCTCGAGGCACGCGAAGTTGAAGAAGAGCACCTGAACATTCTTGAGGCACGCCGTGGTAGGGGTGGAGGATCTCGGGGATCCAGAACCAGACCGAAACCTGCGCGCAAGCCTCGACCAGCGCAGAAACGACCAGCGAAACCTACGAAGAAACCTACGAAGAAACCGTCCAAGAAGCCGACCTGTACACCAGCTCAAAAGAAGGCAAACGGCGGAAAGTGCCCAGCAAAAGCTACCTGCACAACCGCCGAGAAGAAGAAGAACGGTGGCAAGTGTCCCGCTAAGTGCCCGAACAGCAAGCCTGTCAAGCCCGGAAAGGGCGTGTACATGTTCCCCCTCCTCACGAAGGGCGTCTGGAAGTGTGAGTTCCCTCTATCTCTTTTCATCATAGTCCTAACGCTAATCCGAACCCAGCTGGTATGATGACCGAGGTCAACTACATCATTCTCGACGCCAAGTACAACTACGTCAAGACGGTTGAGCGAGAGCCTGGCTCGGCCGAGTTCTATGAAATGTGCATTGAAAAGCCTGGGGCGAAGGGTGGCAAGGCCACGGGCGGCAAGGCTACTAAGGAGAAGACGGCGTAAAGGGGTAGCTTCTGGGTGATTGGGCGAAACATTCTCGGTTTATACTTGGTTCTGTATGTATCTTTAGCGGAATTTTCGAGAATGAATACTCAAACATGGGTGATACCTTATAAGTCGACTTGTTTATATGTACAGGATTCGCTGTATATCGGTGATTCTGGAAATACCTGCTCGACCCACTTAAGGCGTATTTCTCATCAGACTGCGCGTATTTTCTGTTCTGGTCTCCTTTTTTTCGCTTTTCTCTCCACCACACAAGGAACTTTGGATAATAATATACTAAAAGTAGATAAAGGGCTTCTATAGAGTTATAAGTACCCCCCTTAAATTTTTTAGAAGATTTAAGTTTTTTGCGTTCAAGAAAATACAAGAAAAGGAAGGATTGACGATGACTGGCTGGCTCTGTGGGTCGAGCAGGTATTTCCGAAACGATAATAGCGTCTCGCGATCATCAAGTCCCCCGTCTTGTCTCTCTCCAACCTCTTTGCTTAAGCCTTTTCAGAACGTCTTGCCTTTCGCCCTCCTATGCACCCACCATCTCTTGCTGATACCGTACACCATGTGACCCCACGGCCTGCTAATAATCTTTGTTATGGACTGCAGTCCGAGGAACCAAAATACGCCAGAAGAAAACTTATGAACTCGATATAGGTCCGAAGTTGTGCTTCTATCCTCTAGAGTTTAAATATGTAAGGGTCTTGATGTATGTGTGTATTGACTATGTGAGATACTGCGTGGGGTGCCGTAAGGGTACCCTACGCGAGGCTATAGGGCGCACCATCACGTGACGTATGGTCCGTTCCGTCACGTGATTATGGTTCGTGCGCGCCTGATCCATCGCAAAATACTGGTGCTTTGAGGGCTATGGGCTTAAGGCCCGAGGCTTCTACCAGGGCATAGCCCATTACAATCTTCCCTTCAAATATCCCACTAAAGAAGCTAAATAGGAACAATAATACTATACTAATAATTAAGATAATAGTAAACGCCGGGTAAGGAAGACTTACCGGATGCTAAATTTAGAGGCGAAGGCCTACTTGGCGCCACGTGATTATACTAGTTACCTATCTCACACATCTGCAAACAGTCGAATGCACGAAAATGTGGGCACGCGAACATGAAAAAACCGGTCATATACTATTGTGTGAATAACATCTTCCACATACGACCATAGGAGACTGAAAACTAGGCTTCCCGTCCGCTCAGCCATATATAAGCAGCCTACTGGGATGCCAGTAGTTAAGTGGGTGACCATTAGCGAATCCGTCCTGTTGTATGTTTTTGCCAATGCTAAATTTTTTTCCCCCGTGGTGTGGGGGGAGGTTAGCCGACCTCGGGACCTCGGGAGGAACCGGAACGAGTAATAAATACTAATTATTTTGTAGAGCACTAGCTAGCAATGCATTTTTGTCGCCTTGGACGGAGTATGATTGAGAGGGTTAGGTAGTTCTTGTCTCTTAATGTTTGGTCTTTGAACTCCGAGGGCTTAGGGTAATGCACAGGTGCCTGCTACCTGAGGTGGTCAATAACTTTATAATCTGGACATTCACTCTCTTTTTCAGGGTGAATATGAGATTTTGTTCACGATAACATACGTAGAATTTTGCGTAACAGGTGTTTCACAGTAACTACTTGGCAGATTGATTCTCTCCTTCAAACACTAACTACTTCCATTCCTCCCCAAGCACCTCCATACCAGCTTGCTCCCGAGCTCCCACACAACTCTTTCATAATCTTAACTACGCACCTATGCTCCTCCCTCTCTTCATCCCTGAAAAAGCCCCCAATCCCTAACCTCAAACGTCTCCAACACCTTCTTCGCGACCTCATCGCCCTCCCTCATCAGCGCCGTCTTCTCGCCTGCGCCAGCCTTCTCGTACTCCCCCGGATAGTGCGGGATGTTGATCGTGACCATGATATCCGTGCCTTGCTCCTTCAGCCGGAGCAGGAGGAGCAGGATAGCCACGAAGTCGGGCGTCTTGCGCGGGCGGTCTGGTGGCGGTGGGGTTTGGATGAAGGAGAGTGTGTAGACGGGTTTGTTGCTAAGGGCGTGTTAGTTAGTTTGATAAGCTGTGTCGGTGTGGGGAATGTTGTGTGAAGGTGTGCAACCGGGTGCAACCGGGTGCAGGTGAATCTTGGGGTATGTGACTTGCGCCACCCAAGGATGCGGCGGCTGACATGAAGTTGAATGTGAAGAGAAAAAGGTGTCGGGATACTTACGATACTTTCGCCATGGTCGCATGTGATTGTTCCAGCATATTCGTCGAGTCGCCGGTCCCGTCTACCAGGTCGGCAAAATGGTACTGCAGCGCCTCCGCATCGGTCAGATTGTCGACGTATTCCAGGATCTCGAAGATGACGCCTGTGTAGCCATTTTCGTCCAGGTATAATTCTTGGTGGTCTGGCACTTCGCGGATTTGACTGGAATTTGTTAGTGGGTTTGTGGTGTGGGAGGGCGGGATGGGGCGCACCTTGCGTCGCCGTATGCGGCAGGCAGGTCGACGGTGATTGCGCCGCCGTAGAGCTCGACTTTTTTGAAAGACATTTTTGCGGCTTGAATTATTCTTCGATCGTTTGTGTTGATTTAAAGAGTGAAGTTATGAGGATCTTTTATCGGTGATGCATGTTGAGCGTTGTGGTGGCGCGCTTTATATGCGGCGACTGTGAAGTTCTTCAAAGCTGCTCGCGTAGGTAGCCACCAGGCAGGCACAGGCACCACTTTGTGTAGCTACCTAACTTACAATGCGGTTACTTTTGAAACATTTTGCAAGCTGTGAGAGTATTTCTAAGCCGGTCTGATTGGCTTGGGTATCATTTGAACTTTTGCGCGTTCTCTATATGGCGATGCCTCCAAGTTTTGAACGCCTTGCAATGCAGAATGTGGTATAGGCAGCGAGGCAGCGAGGCAGCACTCTGCGCCTGACAACCTGGGATGCGCCTCCAAATGCAGCTTCATGCCCTTCCTCCATGCAATAAATCCCGATGCTTTTCCTCCACTGGTATTTTCCCTCCTTTGCCTCTATGTCTCTTCGCATCAGGTGGAGCGTGACAAGTCCTCTCACAACCCTTCTATGCCGCCACCGCAGCGTTGTCTACTTCCATCAGGGTCGTTGTGCGCTTCCCATTGTCGGTGCCGAGTCCCGCCGCTGCCTCTGCTTCTTTCTGAGAATATGGCTCTTCGCGAAGCTGCTTGACTCTGCTCGTTCGTCAGTGCCACTTTCCTCCACGTCCATAGTGCCTTCCTCACCTTCGCTTGTGCACTTTTCCCTTGTAGTGTGCTTCGAAATTTGCCTCACTCTCAAACCATTTTGCGCATTCTTTGCAATAAAACTCCCCTAGTCCTGGCAGATCCTCAGTTGCTTTGGTGTCCTTGAATTGCGAGAGGTGTTTTGCGTCGCGCAAGTCGGCGTAAATCTGATCGAGATCGCGCGTGTGTCGCCGCGTCTTCTTCTTCGACTTCTCTCCTCGTATCGCAGGCATGGTGATTGTTTCTGGAAATACGGCCGCGGATGTGGTCCAAATCGGCAGGCGTGAATTGTGGGCAGTTCGGCAGACCGGCTATGGAACGTGCGTTTGACCTGCGGACAGCAAAGAATTTTTCGGAACCTCTCAAAGAGGCTTGGCGCGGTAGCAGAAGAACCAGAGAATTGACCTGCAGACCTCTGACGACAGCTGAACGCGGAGGGACTTACGTTCACAATGTATGCGTTATCTGCTGCCAATCAGCCCGCGGGAGTCCGCCAAAAAAGAGCAGGGCGCACGCGGGGTTAAGCATCCACACTTGTAGACAGCTGCCGGGTGACGACACTCCCACAGCGCCTTCCTTCATATCAACTTGCTGCCCCGTACTCCATATACACGGTAGATACAAGCAGCCTCGGCGTGATTCCGCAATCCAGCTCTCCGCCTTTTCCCGCGGTTTTCGCACGCCAGCACGTGAAACTCGGAGCGGACGACGGGAAATCACAGTCGCCTCGCTTTTGTTTTGGCGCCGAGGTAGCTCTATCCGCGCAAACTGGGCTCTAGCCAATCAGCCGAGCTCTGATCTCCATTAGTTAGCGGCCAGGCTGTGGGCAGCTTCTGACGTTCTTTCCTTCCGCCGCCTCCATCTCTCCATCTCTCCACTCCATCCTCACTCCATCCACCATGCAGAAGTTCGCGAGGCTTGGCCGAGTCGGCCAGAGCCTTGTCCAACGGAGGCAATTGGCTACCGTCAGCGATGCGCCGCTCTCTCGCAAGGTCGAGATGACCAACTGGGAGAAGGGCCATTATATTAACTACCAGAAGATGAGTGAGAACTTGGGCATAGTGCGCAAGCGCCTCAATCGCCCTCTAACCTTCGCCGAGAAGATTCTCTACTCCCACTTGGACGACCCGCACAACCAGGAGATTGAGCGAGGTTCCAGCTACCTTAAGCTCCGCCCCGACCGTGTAGCTTGCCAGGATGCCACCGCTCAGATGGCCATTCTGCAGTTCATGTCGGCCGGTATGCCATCGGTGGCGACCCCGACCACTGTGCACTGCGACCATCTTATCGAGGCTCAGATCGGCGGTGAGAAGGATTTGGCTCGCGCCAACGACATCAACAAGGAAGTCTACAACTTCTTGTCCACATCTTGCGCAAAGTACAACATTGGTTTCTGGAAGCCCGGCTCTGGTATCATTCACCAGATCGTCCTTGAGAACTACGCTTTCCCTGGTGCTCTGCTCATTGGTACCGACTCACATACACCTAACGCTGGTGGTCTGGGTATGGCTGCCATTGGTGTTGGAGGTGCCGATGCTGTTGATGTCATGGCTGGTCTTCCCTGGGAATTGAAGGCCCCCAAGGTTCTTGGTGTCAAGCTGACTGGTAAACTGTCTGGCTGGACTGCTCCCAAGGGTACGTATCACTAGGGCTTATCGAGATTCCAGAGTTCTGCGGACTTTGGCGCACGGATAGCCTTCATCGAGATCTGAAAAACTAACATAGATTGCAGACATCATCCTCAAGGTCGCTGGTATTCTCACCGTGAAGGGAGGCACTGGCTACATTGTCGAATACCATGGTCCCGGTACTGAGAGCTTGTCTTGCACTGGCATGGCCACCATTTGGTGAGTGGAACGGTAGCACGCCAACCTTGTAGAACGCTGTGCGCTGACGCCAATTTTAGCAACATGGGTGCTGAAATCGGTGCTACCACGTCACTGTTCCCCTTCAACGACCGCATGTACGACTACCTGAACGCCACCAAGCGCACAGCCATTGGTGACTTCGCTCGCGAGTACGCGACCGAGCTCCGCGAGGATGAGGGTGCTCAGTACGATGAGCTCATTGAAATCAACCTTGATGAGCTTGAGCCGCACATCAACGGTCCCTTCACCCCAGATCTTGCTACTCCCATCAGCAAGTTCAAGGAGGCTGTCAAGGCGAACAAGTGGCCCGAAGAGCTCAAGGTCGGTCTGATCGGTTCTTGCACCAACTCCTCGTACGAGGACATGTCGCGCGCCGCCTCGATCGCTGAGGATGCCATGTCCCACGGCATCAAGGCCAAGTCTCTTTTCACCGTCACCCCCGGTTCCGAGCAGATTCGCGCTACCATTGAGCGCGATGGCCAGCTCAAGACCTTCGAGGAGTTCGGTGGTATGGTTCTCGCCAACGCCTGTGGCCCTTGCATTGGTAAGTCGATCTCCCTATCATATCTCTTGATGGCCACGTTGATCCCTATGGTCTTTCAATTCCTTCCATTGCTATCTTGCTTGATTTTCACCGCTCTCTACTGGATATATGCTAACTTGTGACAGGCCAGTGGGACCGAAAAGGCAAGTCTCTTGGGTACAAAGTGGATGTATCTTAATCAGGAAGAGTCTATCTTTCGTCTGCTTAAGACATCCGCCAAGCACTTTCCCCTCTTTCCCAAAGACATACACTGACTTCGTGACAGATGTTAAGAAAGGCGAGCCTAATTCCATCATTTCTTCCTACAACCGTAACTTCACGGGCCGTAACGATGCCAACCCCGCCACTCACTCTTTCGTCACCTCGCCCGATCTCGTCGTCGCCATGACGATCGCCGGCACGCTCAACTTCAACCCCCTCACGGACAAGTTGAAGGACAAGGACGGCAATGAGTTCCTCTTGAAGGAGCCCACTGGCGATGGTCTGCCCAGCCGTGGCTACGACCCCGGACAGGACACCTACCAAGCTCCTCCGGAGGACCGTGCTTCAGTCTCCGTCGCTGTTTCTCCCACCTCGGACCGTCTGCAGCTCCTCCAGCCTTTCGACGCCTGGGACGGCAAGGACATCAAGGAAGTCCCTGTCTTGATCAAGACTGTCGGCAAGACCACCACTGACCACATCTCTATGGCCGGTCCCTGGTTGAAGTACCGCGGACATCTTGACAACATCTCCAACAACATGTTGATTGGTGCCATCAGCGCTGAGAACGGCGAGGCCAACAAGATCAAGAACATTTTGAACGGCCAATATGACGCTGTCCCGGCTGTTGCCCGTGATTATAAGAAGAACGGCATCAAGTGGGTTGTTATCGGTGACTGGAACTACGGCGAGGGCTCTTCCCGTGAGCACGCTGCTCTCGAGCCCCGGCACTTGGGAGGTATCGCTGTCATCACCCGATCTTTCGCTCGTATCGTGAGTGTTTTCCAATATAAACCCGATAAAATTTACTGACCTCGTGCAGCACGAGACCAACCTGAAGAAGCAGGGTATGCTTCCCCTGACTTTCAGCGACCCCGCCGACTACGAGAAGGTGGGACCCAACGACAAGGTTAGCATCGCTGCTACCGAGCTCGCCCCCGGCAAGCCCATCACCCTCACTGTCCACCCCGCCGATGGAAGCAAGGCTTTCGGCATCAAGCTGTCGCACACCTTCAACGAGGGCCAGATTGAGTGGTTCAAGAACGGTAGCGCACTCAACACCATGGCCAAGAAGGCTGGCAACTAAACGCGTAACGGTAATAGCCTTTGGACATGACAACGCGAATCTGGGGATGTATATATCAGGCCAGGAAAGCCCGGACACACCGATGATGGGTATGGATGAAGGTCACGACGTCTGGGGAGGAGATGAATCGGATTGATTGTTGTGGTCTTGATGACCATGCAATGCGCTAGTGGCAGAGCTTTTGATATCATACTGGCTCGGCAAGGTTGGGTCTGGACTGTACGTTTTATGGTGTTTAGCATGCTATCTTTTGAATCCATTTGCGGCATTTCTTCAAATTTCAGTTCCTTGGCTCCATGTAAACACTGGTCGCTTGAATTGCGTAAATCTGCGCTCTACAACGGGACGGCCAAATGTCAAATTTTGTTATGGTATGTTACCCCAGGACAGGCAATACAACAATTAATGATAACAGTTAGCTCTAGAGTCCATCGCTGCCTCCACGCGAGAGAGCGGATCGTGGCACCGGTCGGTGTCGGCGCGCTAAGCTCGTTGCCCTGACGACCAATCGCGAAAAACAAATCTTCGCAATCGCAACTCCACCCTCTTGCACACACACACACACAATTTTGATATCACTACCAAACACACTATGGCGCGTCTACGGAAACCGAGTCCTACGGAGCAGGCTATATTCATACCACCTCCTACCACCACTACGCGATCCACACGAACCAGTCCGCGAAAGACTGCGCCCTCTACCCGCGAGTTGCGGTACACCTCTTCGCGAGACTCAGATGAAGAATCTTTCATCGTACCCAAGGTTTCAGCAAGCCAATCGCCGGTTAAAAAGCTGCGCGTGCTACGGCCAATGGCAAGCAATGCGAGCTTGTCACAGCGACCAAGTAATGAGAGCTTGCGCAATCTTGCAGCAACACCGGATAAGGAACGGAGAACCAGGAGACCGCTGAGAGAGGGCGGAAGCGCGGCGAACTATTCGTATCCGAAGGCATTCGTTAAAAATGTGGCGAGGAAGGAATGGCCGTTGAAAGAGGATAGGCGTGTAGAGATGGAAGAGCCAAAAGCGCTTATCGATGCAGACGATGTCGAGACGAGCATTATATGTGGAGATGATGAAGGAGCGGTGGCGGAAGACAAAGAGAATGCAATACCGGTGGACGAGGATAGTGACACGGATATGGACGACGAGCCGGTAGTGGTCACAAGGATTCGCCGCCAGCAACCCCGCGCTCGTCCAGTGTTGTCCGACTCTGAAGAAGATGAAGCATACGACGACGCCACAGAGTCGCATGATACAAAGGCTCCAGTCATAGAGCCTCCACAAAGCCCCTCTAGAATGATGCCACCGCCACCGCCTGTCTTTGCCAGACCCCCATTTCGAAAAGGTCACAGCGTAATCTCAAGCTGGGCACAAGATGTCGTTGACTTGACGAGCTCTCCGGAGCCGCCGGCGTCTTTCGTGCTTCCACCTGTTCGAGCGCGGACAGCGTCCTTTGCTGCTTCGTCTCGTCCAAGCAGCAGAGCATCCAATCGTGTAGACGACGTAATGGTCTAGTAAGTCTTCAGTGTACTCTGTAGGCTGCGGCAGCTGACCTTGTTCAGCTCACCTACGCCTACGAAGCATCGCTCGCCTCGAAAGGCTCTGCCGATATCGCGCCCGGTGACGCCTCCACAGCTTCCGAGCCCCTCAAAGCTTGCCTCTCCGTCCAAGAAGAATGCTCGTATACCAGAGGCACCGAATCTCCGCCCTAGCATCGACGCCTTCTGGGACCCTGAAGTAGTGAATGACCACAATGATAGATACTCTCCTTCGAAGCCGCTTCTTTCGCCACGAAAGCAAAAGTTGTTCAAGCTGCTCGAGAAGCAGATGAACTCCATAACCATTTCCGACGACGAAAGTGACTCGTTCCCTTCGCCCACAATATCGCCACGGAAGAAGACGGCACAGTCACCCACCAAAAAGCCATCGTCTGGTGACCCTTCGCCTACCGTGACCGAACTTCGCGCGCAACGCAAAGACTTTGCAGCTCGCAAACACGCAATGGCCGAGGCTTTTGTCACCGAGCTAGACACAACTATCACGAACGGCCGCATAACCGCGCTATCTAGTATGACAGGCGGCATCAAGCTAGTCTGGTCCAAGACACTCAAAACGACCGCCGGTCGTGCAAACTGGCGTCGAGAGCAAGTGCGCTTACACACCGGTCCTCTCCCCTCAGATACGCGCACCGAGATCCGCCATCACTGCTCCATTGAGCTCGCGGAGAAAGTTATCGACGACGAAGAGCGACTGTACAACGTACTTGCACACGAGTACTGCCACCTCACCACCTTCATGATCTCCGAAGTCCGCAACAATCCTCACGGCGCGGAATTCAAATCGTGGGGCGCAAAAGTGACGAGAGCGTTCCAGGCAAAGGGCGTAGAAGTCACGACGAAGCACTCGTACAAGATTGACTACAAGTACATCTGGGAATGCGTTTCGTGCGGGTACGAGTTCAAGCGGCATAGCAAGTCTGTGGATCCAGTGCGGCATTCGTGCGGGAGGTGCAAAGGGAAGCTGGTGCAGACGAAGCCTACACCGCGCGCTGGCGCTGTGGGGAAGGACGGGAAGAAGCAGAATGGCGAATATCAGGTTTTTGTGAAGGAGAACTTTGGAAGGGTGAAGAAGGAGATAGAAGGGAGGGGTGAGGATACGCAAATGGGCAAGGTCATGGAGGCTGTGGCGAGGGAGTATAGGGAGAGGAAGGCGGCGAAGGTGAAGGAGGTTGAGGGGGAGGTTGGGGAGTTGGATGCTGCGATTGAGGGGTTGAAACTGTAGTTGGCGCAGATGGTGTGAATTTATGGAGTAGGGGCTGTATTGTTTTGTTGATATATTGAATGATGATGATGATGATGATGATGATGACGATGTACACCATTACATGGAATGGACCGAGCGCCGTCGTGAGGCATAATTACCTCTCTTCTGGTACCACAACTTCTTCACACTTGTTCCCTCAACTGTGTGGACTCAAAGATGAAGTTGGACCTGCCAATGTGCTGCCTTTGGGCTCGAAAATAGAAGAAGGAACTGGCACATTGATGGCTCGTGGGCTTTAAAAAGAGACTTCAACCGATCGTATGGCTCCAGTTTCTGGACGACTCTAAAAATCGTGCCCCGGATGCAGCAATGTGCCATCTAACCACCATAGGTATTTCAACTCAAGCGATCACGATGATCAGCCACCAGTTTTAAAATATTGGGACTGTAACGCCATGCCTCGTGTGCCGCGAAGAAAGAGAAAAAAAGGACATAATGCGTTATGTGCAGTCCTGCTACCACAGGCGTTTTGATTCAAGCAACGATGATGAATGTCATCACCGGTTCAATTTTTTCCCGTGCACGTCATTGTGGTATAAATACCACTCTCTGGCCAGAGGTACTCCTCACAGTTTCTACCCTTCGCTGGGACTAAAAAGGGATCGGAAAGACCGACATTTGCTGCTTGCGGGCTCTAAAAAACTGCAAAGACTATTTCGTGTTCCCTGTTCGGAAACGAGCAGCGTCCGAAATCGAAGAACAAAGAGGCTATGTGTTCTCTCTGCGTAGTTGGTGTATAGGTGTTGTGGTGAAGATGAGCATTATTAAACCGACTCGGGCCTGTGCGCGAGCTTAAGGTATATATTCCACGCTCTTGGAAAGAGATGTTCCTCATACTTTCCATTCTTAATGAAGAACTAACAGGAATCATCATCCTGGTTCATGTGCTGTCTGTGGGCTCTTAAAAGACCACCAGCACTCAGTCATGTCTTTAAGTTTTAAGCAGTGTTCAAAGCCTATAACAAGCAAGTTTATGTGTCCCACCGACATGCGTGATATGTATACAATATGATGACGCTCACTATCACTAAATCGGCTTATGTCTGTGTGCATGCTTGAAGTACAAATACTACTTCTCTGGAAAAGATGTTGTTCACACTTTCTTCTCTTAGCGGAGACTAAAAACAACCACAATTACCCGATATGTGCTATTCGGAGGCTCTAAAAGGAGACAAGCGGAAGTACTATGTCTTCTGCGTCCGGACAGTGCCCGAAAATGAATTCTACAGAAATTCATGTGTTCTTTCGGTGGGTTCTGTATATCGGCTTATGGTGATGATGAAGCTCACCACGGCTTCAGTCTTGCCAAGCTAGTTTTTAGGTATAAATTCCACCGTTCGAACTAGAGAAGTTATTCACACATCCCTCTCTTCGTTTCAGGGAAACTAAAAACCGCCCACGAAGATAAATATGTGCTGCTTGTCGCTCCAAAAGAGAGACAAATTCCAGTAATGTCTTCCGCGCTGGAGTAGCGTCCAAAAAATACGCCTCGAGGAATTATGTATAAGCACGGAACACCTGAGGCAGAAGTTTGCAATGTTTATGATGTGGTGGTGATGAGCTTCACCACGAACCACACACTGAAAGTGGTCGGAGCTTGCCTTTGCGGTACAAATACAGCCGTTTTTGCAGGTGAATTCTTCACAATCACTCTTTGGGGTAGCTCCTGGACTAAAACACGAGCAATAGCGACTTATGGAGTCCTCGATGCTCTAAAAGCCGATGAGGGATCTTGTGATGTTTTTGGGAGTCGGGAAGGTCTTGCACTAAAAACGAGTTCGAAACGGAATATGGTTCCACTAAAAGAAAGGCACATGATCTGCTGGCATGTGCTTCTGTTTTGCTTGTCGCAGAGGTATCTGGGCAGGATTTTGCCGTGCGTCATACATCAATGAAGGACCTGCAAGTACGACGTTCGGGCTAGGGGTGATGATGGTGATGTTTATGATAAGCAAAATTTAGATAAAGCATGCTTCTCAAAGCCCTTGCCACTGGTCGTAACTGCGGTAGATAGAATTCTATAGCCATTTTTGTTGATGCGGTATCGATTTAGTATGTAAGAGGCACAGTTAGCTCCCCACATATCCCATAACCTGGATTTCTTTTAGCCAATCATGCCCTGGGAGCAGTGTGAGGAATTCAAACTCGGAACTCAGGGCGTATTTATACCTTTTTCTTGAAGTAAAATGCTCAATCATCATGGACAGCTGCAAACCATTGCGCTCATGTTGGTCCCCTTAGAATGGACTGCATAACAACTCGATGCCTGTCCTCCAAAACTGCACCCTACATCGGTCACATGTTGTTCCTTGGAGCTTCTGTTAAAAAATCACCCCAACGGTTCCATGGCTCCTCTCGCTGGAACTAGTGATGCTCATCACCACTGAATTTCTAAATCGCTTCGGCCCATTGCTGTATCAGTATAAATACCCCTTCAAAGACAGTTCTGTTCCTCACACCTTCCTCCTGCTCCTACAGGTAGACTAAAATGAATAAAAAAACCTCCCATGATCCGTCGTGAATAAAAATTGGCAACCACATTGTCATGTGGCTTCGGCGGTGGACTAAAAAGAGCTGGGGTCGAGATGCATATGCCCTTGTCTCTGTACCTTATGGAGTTCTAAAACATAATCTCTTCTCTACATGGGCGTTCATACGGGGATGTCGCTTCTCACCACCTGAGAGTGGAGTCCTTACCTAGAATCGGTTTCCAAAGAAACCAGATGAGGACACATGTTTTCCACCGCAAAGCGTTTGAAGAAATGATCATGTCTCTTCTGGATTAGTTAAAAATTTCGAATGGGCCTATCATGTACCATCAAGGACTTCTAAAAGCTACGGTGCATGCTTCATGCCAGTGGATATATGAATCTCCCCTTGAAATCTCTTGACTCCATACCACAACTCCCAAAAAGAAGGCCCTAACATATGAAGATCAAGACACATATATTTGTGACTCTTTTAAAAGTGGACTTCATAGCCACATGGATTCTCCCTCTCCTAAAATATTGAGACCGCCGCAGGCCTCTCCTCGTTTGGTGATGGCCCCAAAATCGAATGCGACGAGCACATTAAATGCTTTAATAAGACTTCTTTTTTTAGATGATGGTACTACAAAAATTTGATGCAAAGCTTTAAGTTGGCCGTCTGAACAGTGGTGTCGAAGATGCTGGCCGAGATTGGGAAGCTTCCGCTGTCCGAGGAACGTCTAGACTTCCAGGGTAGTGGGCAGGCATTCCCCGCAGAAGCTAGCGGTTGATTATTCATGCAATACAAAGTCAAACGTACTAGGCATTTGTATGCAATTCCAAGGGTATCACGCGGTGTCTAAACTTCTCCGTTGGCTGTTAACCTCCCTAGGGATGACCATTATGGAAGAGGCATCCAAAACCCACGCTTTGACATGTATGTACCAAAGAGAACTGCCTAGCACGGACTACACATCAATTCGGGCCGATTTTCTGCGATATTGTTACTATTCATGCGAAACGAGAGACGTCGCTTTGGGAATCCACTAAGTCGAAAAAACGTTAACGCCGTTTCGGACCGAATGACGTCCCCCCTAAAAACCACTCTCTAATAACCGAGGAAATGGCCGACTCCACTACGCGTCCACGGCCCGCCGCTTGTTCTCATGGCTACACTCCTGCAACTTCGTACAAAAATGCCACCAAGGACAATCCCTCGTGGTAGGCACGAGGCCTCCGTAGGACCTCACGCTTTCCAGAAGCATACCGATCGGCATCTGCTATCCCCATCGTGAACCTCAAGCATGCATCGGACCATATGTATCCCGTACTTGCAGGGGCGACATCCTGGCTAGCCCTACGCGAAGCAGTTTATCGCCGGGAAATTTATTCCCCACCGACAGCGCGTGCTGCAAGGTCCTTATCATCTAGGAGAAACAATCGGTTGAAACGCATCGACACAACATAGTCATTCGCGGAACAACACGCTCGATAACGCCAACCGCAGTTTGGACGGACACTACGGGAGCTTGACAGCATTAGGGGAGGGAGTATAAGATGCTTTGGCTCCTCAAGCTTTTGTGTGGCCCACCGGTTATCTTCCATTCACTACGTTCCTTTCGATATTCTTCTGTTATCACCGGTAGAATCTTGCAACATGAAGTTCACCATTGCTTCCGTGGTGTTGGCCGCCTCGAGCGCCTTTGCCGCTCCCACCCGTACTGTTGAGAAGCGCGATACTACCATTTCCTGCGGCGCTTTCGGCTCTCTGCAGACTGGTGGATACACCGTCTACCACAACAACTGGGGAGCGAGCCACGCCACCTCCGGCTCGCAGTGCACTTACTTCAAGTCGCTGAGCGGCAGCAGCGTTTCGTGGTCCACTTCCTGGTCCTGGGCAGGCGCACCTATCCAGGTGAAGTCGTACTCCAATGTCGCGCTCGAGAACGTCGGCAAGCAGTTGTCGTCCGTCTCTTCCATCCCCTCCGTCTGGAAGTGGTCGTAAGTGCCCCCCGCACCTAGTCAACCCCCCTCTCCGGACCCACCCAAACTCACAAAACCTCAGGCAAACCAGCAGCGGCACCCCCATCGCGGACGTGTCCTACGATCTCTGGCTCGCCCCGACCAAGGGCGGCGCCAACGCGTACGAAATCATGGTCTGGCTCGGCTCCTTTGGCGGCGCGGGTCCCATCTCCGAGACGGGCGACACACCCCTCGCGACCGTCACCATTGGCGGCGCTTCCTACAAGCTCTACACGGGTATGAACACCAACGTGCGCGTGTACTCCTTCGTCGCAGCCAAGAACAACCAAAACTTCAACGGCGACCTCAACCTCTTCTTCAAGTACCTCACCAGCAGCCAGGGCGTGCCGTCGAGCTACTGGATCACCAGCCTGCAGGCTGGCACGGAGCCATTCACTGGCTCCAAGGTCGTGCTTACTACCAGCGCTTATAGCATCTCTGTTAAATAAGCGTGAGCAGAAGCTGAAGCGTGAGCGTCCTAGAAGACGGATTCTTTGTATATATTGGCTGTGATGCCGTTTTGAGTAAATATTCCATAAAGCTGTTCGTATGGCATGTCTATGATCCCTATGCGTGATTGAAGATCTGACGTGACGTCGAAGTAATCGTTGAAGGTTGGGCTGGACTACCGGAACTCATTGGGCTCGAAAGTAGGGAACGTGAAGGGCGGTATAACGACGTTTCCCGGTCCCACCTGCGCGCCTCCGAAGAGCTTATCCCACTCCGTCTGTATCAATGTTAGCGCAATGCTACATCGAGAACAGCGCATGTGAGAATCATTAGTACAAGGAAGTAGTCTATACGAAAGCGGGAGTACTCACCCAGTCGATTTCATTGATCAGCGCCTCGGTAGGACTCGTGTTCATCCCACTCGTACAAGCTGGTGCAGCTGTGTGTGCTGCCGAAGAGTTGGGGATCTCATTACTAGAAGTCGGATACAAAGGAGGCATGGACGATTGCGAAGGGGTGGGGTGCGACGTCGGTGCAAAACCACCAAAGCTGTACGGTTCAGGATTCGTCACAGGTGGTAGTTGTTGACAGAGACGCTGTGCACTCATGTCGACGGTGCCCCAGTCTACCTGCGGAACGGCACCAAGCGGTCCTCTAGCACGGAGCGGGCCGGGATTGTAGGGACTCTGTGTCAGCCCAGGGTGGTTGGAGTATCGGCTGTATGGACTGGGTTTGTTGGAAGGGGCATAGCCACTGCTGCCTCCGCTCCCACTGGGGGATCCGGGTATCTGAGGATCGCGGCTCTCGTACTGTTCAGACTGGAATGCTTGTGGCAAGTATGGCTGTCGTGTACTCTCGGGCCATGGTAAGGGCTCACCATTTGGTCGAGGGCCTGCAGGAGGCATGTCGCTGGGGGCACGAACTCGTCGGAGCGAGGTGTACGAGCATGTTCGCTCTACCAATTCGCCGAGCAGAAAGCGAATCTTCTCAGTCTCGCCCAAGCTGGAGGGGAGCTCGAAGGCGTAGTCCAGACAGCGCCATATGCGTGCTGAGAGTGCAGGGTCGACCCGTGTCACATACAGCTCAGATAGTAGGAGCATAGCAGAGTGATACTGGTGCAAGGCACCAACATACCATGACCACTGCGACAGTGCAGGCTGCTGATCGATGTTCATGCTGTGTTCGACAATCATGATGCACGACGATATCATGATCTGTCGCAGTCGTTCCGGCATTTTCCGCTTGTCGCTCGAAGCGAACGGGTGCAGTGTAGCCAAGTACAGCCGCGAGCTCATTATTCCATACATCTCCATGGCGACAGCATGCAGCGGGTTGTCTCTGCTCATCATGGGAAGGTACGCCTTCTCCATCGCCTCCCTGAACGACTGTATGCGACCCAAAAGACCCGTGAGCGTCGACTTCTTCTCGCCCGGTTCTGCCTTCCTCTGCAACTTTGGTCGTTCCGTCCATATAATGCGTAACAACTCGAAGCACTCTGTTCGCATGCGCGTAATTGTCATGGAGGTAAAGTTCTTGCTGTCTTGTGTGACGTTGTCACCGCGTTGCGCTGCCTGTTCGAGCTCATCGTCATCGATATTGAGTGGGAAGCGGGTGTCGTATTCATCGCGGCGAATCTGTGGACGTGGGCCCGTCGCCTCGCAGGTTCGCATATCAAGGAAGCAAATCTGGTACCAGATGAGACGACGGACCTGGATTTCGACCGGGTTGGAGGAGTATGTGGATGGATCGCGATGAAGACCCATGCATTCGGCAAGACGGATGACTGCACCCACGAGGGCGGAGTGAGCCCGCGACACTTCGGATCGACATAGAGCTAGCTGCAGATCGAGTTAGATTTTATGCAGCATTATAAACGTCAAGCGTATATCGGCTGATGGTGAAAGCCATAAACTTGGCAATAGGCCCAGATGGTGGAGTACTCACCAGGTACATTACAGTAGCTTGCAGCGTCTCGAGCTTGGTAGTACGCAAGAAGTTGGCTCTAGCCAACGCAGATTCTGAGCCCAGCGTGAAGTTCTTAACCAATCCTTGCTTTTCAGCCCCAAATTCTGCCAAAGCTCTCTCTGTCGGCATAGAGACAATGGACTGAAGCAATAGAGCGAAGAGGACTGCTTGGAACGACCTCGATGGTTCGACACCTGAGGCGATGCTTCTCCAGAAAGTTTCATACTTGCGTTCGAACGACGGACGATGAATAGTGCAAACGATAGGGTGTACAGCTTCCCAATAATGCGCAAGTAGCTTGTCGACGAGATATTTGCTCGGAAGATACGTCATCGTCGTCGTTTTCTCGACGCCAGGAGCAAAGTAGAAGCTGGAAGATGGCGCCAGGAACTCGTTCGAGGGAGACATCCAGGATTCAGGCGATTGACCAGCGTAGGGGTTCAGTGACGGGTCGACATCTGGAATAAGCTTGAGAGCTTCGCTCAATTCTTCGGACAGCCTGGGACGCACCAGGCCGCCGACCCTTTCTGTGATTCGCATCTTCCCCATGGCGATGCCTAGATCCACCCTATCGTCATTACCCTCGTCTTCGTAATAAGTCGCGTGTTCCGTAGCTATGTCGGTGAACTCTAGGTCCCTCGCATCTTCCTCTTCCTCTTCATCGCTGTGGGCCGGGTCCTGGCCCGGCAAGGTAGGAGCCTGGAACATAGATTTGGGTGTTTTCCGTCGTGCCACATCGTCTTCCAGCGTCTTCTCCAGCATGCCCATCTTCTCCTTGACTTCGGCAAGCTTCGCCTGAGCCTCTGGGTCCAATGATGGCGCGATGAAGACGCATTGTCGTGAAAACCGGGTGCAGTTCGTGCATGGCTGCTGCTTGTCGCACTTGAGTTTACGCCGACGACATTCGAGGCACGAGGTAATCAATCGGTTGCGGCGCCGAATACGTAACTGTTCCCTAGGTTTCTTCTCGTGCGTATTGGGGGGTGGAGTGGCACCGGAGACCTCCTGGGGAGGCGAGGCAGTGGAGCGGGACATCTGGGTAACGCCCGTATCTAATGGGCGAAGAATGTGGGGCGGTCTTTCCTACGGACGTATGCACACCAAATACGTACGTCAGCGGTCAGCAAATAAGACTGCCTGTTAGTGTTTTTGAGCGGTTTGTAGTATCTATGAGAGTGTTTTGCAACAAGAGCATTCGTAGGGGAGCTTTCTCATCCGAAGTAGGAGTTATGTAGCGTCCTCGAAACAGCCCCCAAGACCAGGCATCTAGTGCAGGCGAAGCCGCGGAATCCGTTATGACGGTGTTCCCGGATCCATGCCAGGGTTCTACAACGCCTTCTGCTCGTAGAACATGTCTGCGTATGGGGGGACGATATCCGATGCTCCTCATGACTCTGGCGACGGCTGGTATTCTAAATTTAACCCCTTCAGCACCCCTTGTCACCTATCCATCTAGCGTCATAGCGCCCAAATTTCCCAGGGAAGGAGATACCGGGAGCTGTGGATCCCAGAGCGTTACTCAAAGGCGTGCAGTCATCAGACTCTACACGAACTGAACTGGGTTATCTATGCAGGTAAGTCGGTTACACTTTGTCAGCCGCCCTTTGTTCTACTTTCCATCGACTGATGCAGTAATACATTTGTGGGCGCTTGCTCACGCGCATAGTCCGCTCGCAGTGGTCCTGTAAGAGACCACGTACGTTGATGCATAGTAGACTCCTTCGACAAAGATGCGACATGGGACAGCGAGTGCCAAAACATCGGCGGCTTGACTACCCGTCTACAACTCCCTGGCCCGCAATCCCGCGACACAAATCCTTCTCCACAAGAGGCCTAGAGTACGTTTTTCTTAGACTTTCGTTCTCCTGGTCTGTGTAGGACCGTTTATGGGGGCCGCTAAATCAGGTGACTTCGCGGACCATACCCAGAAGGTATATTATATTCCAGTAATGGCTAGCCCGTCCATCCGCTTTGGAGCAGCTATTCACCGATAACTCTCCTTTCTGATAGCAGCATCGCGGGAAGAGTACATAGAGTGCACAAACTGACGCACACGGCATGGACTCGCGTACAAGGCCTCCACTTTGCGCGTCCTGGGCCCTCATCTCAAAGTAAAATTGCAGAAGAAGTTCCGCTCCGAGCTCGGCTCCGAGGAACCACAATCCGCCCCCAAACACTCCACAGAGGCTATCCATCTACATAAGCCGACGCACCTAAATGTCACCCCTAAATGTTGATTAGCCCCATTAACCTAATTACCTATATAACACCACCTTTTCTATTAATAACGCTTAATTAATATAGGAATTATAAAGTAGCAATATAAGCTATTATTATAAATTTTAATTTTAGTATTTTTTTGTTAGCGCATAGCTATATAAGCCTATAATATTATGTAATTTATGCTATTTACACGCGTTAATACACGCGCGCTGTACTACGCTACTTACTAATATTTATAATAATAATTATTAAATTAAATAGATTTCTTTACTAACTAAATTATTAATTAAAATATATAAAAATATCCCCTATTACACGCACACGCTTAAGAAATAATAATTTAAATTTTATACTTTAATAGTAATACTTAGCCTTTTAGTAAGTAATAAACATAGGACTTTATTATATAAAACCTATACGTTAATTTAATTATTAGTAAAAAGCTTAAGGCTCTATAGGCTAAAACTACTATTTTTAAATAAATATACGCGTTTTTTAAGCTATTTAAAGCTATTTAAATATGCCTTAATATACGCGTTAAGGATATATAGAATATAAATAAGACTAGAATAGCTCTAGGTGTATATACTAACTCTAGGGTACTCGTATTAAGCTCTAAGAAAAAGGCTTACATAAGATTACTAAAGAATTATAAGTAGGTCTTAATAATTAATTATATTTATATAATAGGGCGGAAACTATGCTGCGCTATTATTTTTAAAAATTAAAACTTATAAATATTATAGTTTTTAGTAGAATTAGTACTTGATTAGTTATATATAACCTTTAAAAATAAATAGATATTAAAAAATATAAATACTAAGTAGCTATAATATATTTATATTTTAAAAATAGTGCTTAATACTTAGTAATATTAACTTTTTTTACTTAATAAATATACTAATTATATTAATATTAAGTTTATATAGCTTTATAACATTAATAAGTGTCACGAGAGCAACGAGTATGAGTGTCTTAGCCCACGACAAGCTAGATCGATATTACTACGTTCGATATCTACGTGTAGGTACAAGACGTTGGATAAGGAGAAAAGGTCTTCTCCTCCTATCTAGCGTGGATCTATCTATCTCGCTTAGTCTAGGTACTAATACCTATATGGCTAGCGTCGTGCCTAACCAATTAGAAGTAAGCTTCGGGGTCTGGGCCATCGGACCTTCGAGGCCTAGGCTATCGAACCTTCGGGCTTGGGCCATCGGACCTTCGGGCCTAGGCTATCGGACCTTTGGTTCCCAAAGTATAAGTTTGGAGGCAGAAGTCTATGTACCAACGTACTATTGTCAATAGTACGTCTAGGCTGTCAGGTTGCCTAGGAGGTTACCGTGACAATAAGATAGAGCTTTTATTTTTACTTTTATATTTAATACACCTCCTATAGTATCTTAATCTCTCCAAATTCTCTATTATTAAGTTAAAGTATTAAAATTAAATACGTAATTTATTAAGCCTTAATAACGCTATACTAATTCAAAAAAATTAATTTATTAAATACTATTACCTAGCACGAGAGAAAAGCTTATTAAAAAGAATAATATAAGTAAATTAGTAAGTAGTAAATCCTATATTATGTAACTTTAATTAAGTAATTTAGTTGTTATAAATACTTTATTGCCTAATAATACTAAAATAACCTAATTAATTAATTAATTTAATAGATCTAATACTTAGCACGCTATAGAAACTTTAAAATATTTATATTACTTAGTAAGTTTTATTATAATTAAAAAACTTATCGCGATCTACCTATTGTTACAAGTGCTCTACGTACCTAAGCCTGGTCTAGGTTAGGGGAGGGTAGGTTAAGGGTGGAGTGTCTTGCAGATATTTAGTAGTTGAAAGCTAGAGATAGCCACGAGGTGGTTTTTTAAAATAATTTAATTTTATAATAAATATAGAATAACTAACTAAGAGATTTACTAATCTGCTATAAGAGATATACTCGTAGTATATTAAGTTAATTACGAAGAGTAGGAAAAGTATAAAGAAATTATTAGACTATATACTATCTATCTTAGTCCTTACTATTATTTAAATTACTATTATAGTTTTACTAAGCTATTATAGTCCCTAAGACTTTTATAGTCCTTAGGACTTCTATAGTCCCTTAGACTTTCGTAGTCCCTTACACTTCTCGCTTATGCAGGACTATATTATATAATTACTAATTTAAGCTACCTCGCGTCTTTATATATTCCTATAACCTAGTTATTTTACTAATAATTACTTTTTTAGCGTAATTATCTAGTCTCCTTATTTTTATAAGGTTTATAATTATAATACTATCCCCCTTATTAAAGTTATTATCCTAATATTTTACTTTTTTACTTTATTATATTATTAACGTATAATTATTAGTTTATATAAAGGTGCGCGTCCTTACGTCTTAAGATAAGTTATAGCCTCTTTTTAATTTTCCTTACTTTACTAACTATGCTAAAAGCTTCTTGCTTATTTATTATAACTTATCGTGCCTGTGCGGAGAAGGTGGAATCTTAAAGTCTAGAAATAATATCTAGTTATAAGCGCTATTAGAAAATAAAGTTACGTTACTTCGTGGATACTGCTTCTAGGGAGTGTGCTAGCTATATTTCTGCCCACACTCCGTGTAGCCTGTAGGTTCCTAAGAAAGATTAGGAGCGTGTTTAGAGGGAGAAGCGTAAGAAGCGTCTAGAGCTCCTTTACACAAAAGAGGTAACTACTTACCTTAAGCGTAAGCTAGCTAAAGTAGAGGGAAAAAAGTATAACTATACGTAACATAATTATCGTGTTGCTAATATAATAGAAGCTTTAAAGAAGGAGGATCTAAAAGGTATAATTACTATTAATAATTATAAACTATTATAACTTGCATCTTTAGGGGCTAACTTAAGCTAGTTATAAGCTAAGTCTTTTTTATTTAATTTTAATCCTTTTTTATCCTTTAATTTTTCTTCCTTTTTAGATTTACTATTTAGCCTTAGCGGAACTAGTCTTTCCTTATCTTAAAGTAAAAGTTCCTTTATACCTTTTTATAGTTCGTAAGGTTCTCTTTTAGTTTTTAGGTATTATATTATTTAGGCTATTCCTTTTATTTTACTAAGTATTTTTACTAACCCTAAACTATCCTTAAGTTCTTAATTTCTTTAACCTTATACTTATTATCTTCTAAATTTAACTAAGTTTTAATTAGAGTATTTAGTAGTGCTAGTTCTAATAATAATTTATAAAACATTAAGTGTATCCTTATACTTGTTAGTAAAAGTAGTTTAGTTATAATAGGTCCTTTAGTTTCTTATACTTTAAAAGAGCTTACTTAGAGGTAATTTAGTTTTTTACTAGATTATTTTATCCTTAGATTTTTTTATAATAGGAAAACTTTATCCCCCTTTTTAAAGGTTAGTCTTTTAATCCTTTACTTATTTACGTTCCTAAATACTATAAAAGCTTTTTAGGTAATTTTTTCTCTTAGGACTTTATAAAGTTCCTTTATCTTTTAAGCCTTATCTTAGACTTTTATAAAAATACTTTCTATATCTCGTGGATCTTAATAAGTAATTAACTTATATTTATAATTAGCGTAGTGTGGGGGATACTACGTTATTCTTAACCTTATGCTATTATATGCTAACTAGGCCATTAGTAGTAATTCTACCTAATTATCCTATTATTTATTACCGTATAATTATAGGTACTATTCTAGGGTTTAATTTATACATTCCGTTTATCTATTAGTTTAAGGATAAAAACTTGTTAAAAGCTTCTTATTAACGCCTAGGGCTAGTATAAATATATCTTAGTATTTTAACGTAAAGAGCTTATTTCTATTAGTAATAATTCTTTTAGTAGTTTGTATTTTATAAATACTATATTATCTACTTTGTAGGCTAGTTCCTCTGCCGTTATAGATTCTTTTATGGGTCTAAACTTAGCTATATTAGTTAAGCGGTCTACTATTACTATAATAGTATTACATATTTATTTTATTCCTGGCTATAGCGATCTCGGGAGCTTTACTATAAAGTTTATTATTATACTTTACTATAGTTGTTTAGCTACTTTTAGTAGTTATAATAGTTTATAAGGCTTATATCTTTTTACCTTATTTTTATAGCATGCTAAATAGTTACTTATAACCTTAGTTACTACCTACTTAAGTTTAGGAATAGTATATTTGTTTGCAATTTAACGCGTTATTTTTTTAAGGCCTAGGTGTCCTTATTCTCTAAGCTCGTGTAGTCTTTAAATTAGGGTTTCTTTATACCCTAGTCTTATAATAAGTCTATTTTAATAATCTTATTATATTTAGTTAATCCTATTCTGGAACAGGTCGTATTCCTCTTGTTATTTTATAGTAAGTTAACTATAGTCCTAGAAGTCGTATACTTCTAATCTAGTGTAATGCAGACTAGCAGCACGGATCTTAATTATTAGTTAATTATACTTAATAGTTTTATTATTTCTTGCCTCTAATACTGTATTATGTAGTTCTAGTTTATTCTTAGTAAGGTCTAATTTTCTACCTAATACGTCCGCTGCACTATTAAGCGTTTTTAGTTAATAGTATATAGTAAAATTAAAGTTTGCTAAGAACTTAGCCTATTATACTTGTCTTTAGTTAAGCTTCTTAGTTGTTATAAAGCTGGTAAGGTTTTAGTAGTTAGTTTATACCTCTATTTTAAAGCGTGCTTTAGTAAGTTACGCTTCTTATTATTTAAAGGCGTTTACTATCCTAAGTAGTTCCTTATTATAAACGTTATAATTAAGTTCTACTCCTAAGACCTTTCTTAAATAGAAAAATACTAGTCTCTATTTCTTATCTTTGTATTATTATAAAAGTATTACTCCTAGTACGTAGTCTAATACGTCTATTTTTATCCTTATAGGTCTTCTTAGATCGTGTATCTGTAATAGTAGTACTTATAAGAAAAGTATTTTTAACTTTTAAAAGCTTCTCTAGCTTCTTTCGTAAAGCCTATTTATTTATCTTTTTTTATAAGTTCTATTATTAGTGTTATAGTTTTAGAGTAGTTCTTAATGAACTTCTAGTAGAAGTTAGTAAACCCTAGAAAGGACTAAATATTTTTTACTAACTTAGGTTTTAATTATTCTTATATAGTAGTAATCTTCTTAGGGTCTATGGCTACACCTTTCCGTAAGATGATAAATCCTAGGTACTTTATCTTAGTAACGTGGAATTTGCATTTTTCTAGATAAAAGAGTAATTAATACTTTTTTATTTTTATAAGTACTTTCTTTATATGTTCCTTGTGCTCCCTAAGCGTTTTAGTAAAATAAATAAGTACGTCGTTAAGGTAGGCTATACAGAATATATCTAGGTATTTATATAATACCTTATTAATTAGCGTCTGAAATGTCGTAGGCGCGTTTATTAGTTTAAAGGGCATTACTTAGTACTTATATAGGCTATATTAGGTCCTAAACGTAGTCTTTTACTTATGTCCCTTAGCTATTTATATATAGTAATATCTATTACGTATATTAAATTTCGTAAACTATTTAGCTCCTTAGAGTCTATCTATTAGCGCTGTAATTAAGGGTAGTAGGTACTAATTCTTAATCGTAGCTTTATTTAGCTATTTATAATTTATATAAAGTTGCAGCTTGCCATTCTTCTTAGGTACCTAAAGTATAGGAAAAGCCGCCGGGCTTTAACTTTCTTAAATATACTATTTCGCTAGGTTCTTTCTTAAGTAGTCCTATACTTCTTTTTCCTAGTTTATAAATATTAGTTATAGTTATTCTAGGCGTAGTTTCGTATCCTTTACTAAAGGTATTTTATAATTTTATTTTTAGTGTTCTAGTAGTTCTTCCCCTTTAATTTATTTAAAGAGTTTCGTATATTCTTAATATTCTAGTAAAATAGTAGTAGCTTTTACCTCTTTTCTTAGGCCTAAGTATTGTACCTATATTAGCCTTACCTAGTCTAGATTTTTTTCTATAACTTTTATAATTTTAGTAGCTAAAAGTTATATAGCTTGTCCTTTCACCCGTCCTACTAGGGTATTTAGGATTAATAATTATATTTTTTATAATTTACGTACTCTAGTAACCTTTAGTATAAGTTTTTAGCTAAGTAGTATCTTCTTCTACTAGTTAATAATAGGGTTGTATTTTAGAAGCTAATTATAGCTAATAATTACTTTTATGCTTCTAAGATCTATAATTATAAAACTATATTAGCTCTAGAATCTGACTAGGCTAATAGGTAATAGCGTTATTTTGAGGCATAACTAGCCTTTGCTATATCCTTAGGATAACGTCCTATTTACTATTTCTACCTATACTAGTGTTTCCTTATTTTAGTATAGCAGGTTATGTTTTTTTACTATCTTTAGGGAAATTAGATATCTAGTCGCTCTAGGGTCTATTAGCGCTATTACTTAGTAACTACTAATTATAACTTCTTTAGTTAGTTATAGGTTACTTATGCCTATTTCTGTCTTTTTTGCCTTTATGGTCGCGTCTTTATTAGTAAGGTCCTTTGTCTAGTAGTGCTCTAGTTTTCTAACTTGTTATTAGCTTGCTTAGCAGCGTCTTAAGAAGTTTTTACTTCTTTAACCTAGGTTCGTGTGGCTTTCTTTATCTCTAGGTTAGTTTTAGTCTTCTTCTATTACTTTTAATAAAGTAATTTATAGGTGCTTTTAGTATTCTTAATTTATTAGACCTCCTCCTTCTTTTAGGGTTCTTTATGTCTTCTGTATCCTGCAACTAGACATTTCTAGGATTTAAAGTTTTTATATAATAGTGTTATTTCTAATACTACTATTTATTCCTTTTAATATAGGTGTGCCAGGCAATCCTTATTATAGTCTATTTATCTAATTTATTATAGGTGCTTAGGGTTTATGCCCTCTATCTATTAGTTTCCTGCAGTTATTACTAATCCTATATTTATGCCTTTAGGGTACTAATCTATAGCTTCTTTATGTGCTTTGTGCATTTAGCACTTATTATTAAAATACTTCTACTATCTTAATTCTTTATAGGGTTATGTCTATTTATTAGGGAAATATTTATAGCATTTTATTATTAATTTATAATTATTAATAAACTTGTAATTAGGGTCTTTTAGTAATATTACTACTAGCTCCCTTTTTATCTCTTGCTGTTAATAGTCCTTTTTATTATAAAGAAACTAGGCTACCTGCTTATATTATTCCTAAATTCTAATCTACTATTCTAGTATCAGCACATTTCCTTAGTATTTAGTAGTAATTTTATAGGTTAAAGTAGCCTTTAGCCCCTTAAGCTTAATTTTTTACGTATAGTCCTTAGGTGTATGCCTTTAACTATTATATACCTAGTAGTTTCCTTCTGCTATTTAGAGAAAGACCTTATACTCTTATACTATCCTCTATTCTGTTTCTTATAGTGTCTCTAGAGCTTTAAGTTTTATATTAGAGACGTTATCTTTATTTATCCTTAGTAGCGTAGGTGTTAGTGCCTATAATATAGCTATTATTACTTAAATAATTTGCGCTTTCTTGCTTTGCCTATTATTATTCTTTAGATAATCTCTTTAAAAATAATTTTATTCTTTATATCCTAAGCATGCTTCCTCCTTAAAGCATTATTTTTATTCTTAGTTAGATAGTCTATCTTTATAGCCCTTTTGCTACTTCCTGGGTTTCTGTTCTTAAGCTTTATTAGCTATTATAATATCTTTATTATAGTCTTTTTATAGTCTCTAGCTCCTTTTAATATTAGGTTAGATATAATTGCCTTCTCGCTTTTCTAATTATTATTTATATAGCTAGTTATTAATTTATATAGCTAGTTTTACGAGTTTCTCTAGGTTATCTACTTATTTATAGTAGGTAAGCTTATCCTTAATACTTTCCTTTAGTTTAATATAGTAAGCTATCTAAAGTGGGGCGTTGTCTTAATTAATCTTAGCTTAAAGGCGTCTAAACTTAGCTATATACGTACTAGCTAATCTTATTTACTTAAGCCTTTATATTTTATATTAGGCTTGTTTTTCCTTGTCGACTTCTTTAAACATAATCTAGATTTATTCCTTAAAGAATACCTAGTCCTTAAACACCTTCTTAGTTTTATTACTATATTCCGCGATGTTATCTTCGTTCTTTAGGTAATTTTTAGTAAGGGGTTATAGCTATTTAGCTATTTTACTTTTTATATACATGCCTACTTCTAGGATTTTTGCCTACTTTATTCTAAAGATATCCTTATTATATTAGTAGTATAGTTCTATATTTATAAGGAAAGCTTTAAGTCCTTTTCTTTTACCTTTATAATTTTTTAGAAGTTTAAAGGATATCCTTCCTGTAGTTATAGTAGTTAGAATGTAATTTATTAGTTTAGCTAATTACTCCTTAAGCTACCATATTTTATTAGCCTAGTTAGCTAATACTATTATAGTGTTTATAGTTAGTCTAAAAGCTATGCTTCTTATTAAGACTCTTACTATTATAGCTACCGTGGCTATTTTCGTTATTTTAAACCTTTAGGTAGTTAAAGTGTTACAAGTGCTCTACGTACCTAAGCCTAGTCTAGGTTAGGGGAGGATAGGTTAAGGGTGGAGTATCTTATAGATATTTAGTAGTTAAAAGCTAAAAATAGCTACGAGGTAGTTTTCTAAAATAATCTAATTTTATAATAAACTATAGAATAACTAACTAAGAGATTTACTAATCTGCTATAAGAAATATACTTATAGTATATTAAGTTAACTATAAGGAGTAGGAGAAGTATAGAGAAATTATTAAACTATATACTATTTATCCTAGTCCTTGCTATTATTTAAATTGCTATTATAGTCCTGCTAAGCTATTATAGTCCCTAGGACTTTTGTAGTCCCTTAGACTTTTATAGTCCCTTAGACTTCTCGCTTATGCGGGACTATATTACGTAACTACTAATCTAAGCTACCCTGCGTCTTCGTGTGTTCCTGCGACCTAGTTATTTCGCTAATAATTACTTCCTTAGCGTAATTGTCTGGTCTCCTTGTTCCTGTGGGGTTCGTGATTGTAACACCTATATATTATTATTAAAAGTAAGTAAAACTATTATAATAACTAATACTTGCATGGCTACACAAGAGATAAAGATATTATAATTAAATTATTAATTATTAATTTTCACTTTTATATAAAAAAGAAAGTGTAGATAAGTTAATTAAACCTAAAAGTTTATAGATATTAAAGCTATTGAGGCTAACGTACCTCACGGGTGAGCTAATTATACAGGCGAGCTAATTACTCTACTAAGACCCCACTAAAACGTACTATTAATAATACTACAACGCGATGTATTAACTACCTTATTAGCTACTATAATTAAAAGAGGTTTATATATAGCCTACGCTTTAGGCAATTAAATAAAATATAACTCTAAGTTAGCAATGCGCTATAGCTATCTACAACGTCTTTAAAAGTATACTTAACACGCGACACCCTAGAATTACTTTTTAATATAATTATATGCCTAATTCTATAAAACTACTAAAGATAAAAGAGTAAGTAATTATTTAGTATATACTTAAGTACGCGAGGATTTCTGCCCTAACTTATTACTATAAAAAATATAACTAAATTTTTACTAGCTAAGTATTACTACAATATTATTAGTTAAAACTAGGCTATAACTTTTATAAAGCGCTAGCTAGAGCTCTAAGTTAAGTTTAATTAAAAGCATAACTATAAAAGAGCCTTCTATAAGGATCTTAAGGTTATATAAGGCTAGTTCTAGCTTATAAAAAAATACTAAAGCCAAGTATAGTATCCTAGATAAAGGTATCTATAACTTTAATAAGATTAGTTTTATAATAGGCATAATATTAATAGAAGTAGTTATTATAGGCTTTAAGTATTAAGGTAGGCGAAAAAGTGTGTAGTAAGGTAACTAAAAGTAGAATTTAGTTATCTAGGGCGTTAATATAATAGGCTAGGTAATTCTACCCTTTACTATCTTTTAGGACAAGCACTACCTCTCTATTTAGTACTAAAAGAAGGATCTACCTCGCAACTAGGTTTTTAAAGTCTCTAAAAATAGCTAAATAATAAATAAGCTTAGTCTACAATAGCTAAAGCACTTTAACGCGTATATAAAAAGGTATACTATTAGTAGCTATTACCTACTTATTATTAATAGCTACGAAAGCTATAACTCGCTTAAATTTTAGTAATGCTATAAATATAGTAAGAATATTACCTTTTATATGCCTCTATATTTATCGTACCTCCTATAGCTACTAGATATAGGGTGTTTCTTGCTATTAAAGAAGGCGTATAGGCGCTAAGCTAAGAATCTAATACATAACTATATTATATATATTACTAAAATTAAGTTCTTATCTTGCTTTATTACTACTTTTAAAGCTATAATAACTTAAAGTAATATTTAAAAAGGCTTTTAAGGCGCTAGCCTTATTCCCTTTAACCTAAAAATAATAATATTAAAGCTTAACGTTTATCTACGTACGTCTTTACCTTATACTATACGCAATAGTACAGTACTAGGACTAAAGTTTCGTTTCGCTAAGGGCTAAGGCCTGATTAAGAAGGTGGTCCGCACCCCTTAACTAACCCCTCTATATATTAATTTATATATAAAATTAAGCCTTTTTAGTATTAAATAGGGTAAATTAATTTTAATATTTTATCTAATAACCTCGCGTAGCCTATATAGCTTGTATTTTATGTAGCATACTTAAAATTAGCTTATAAATTAGCTAAGTAGGGATTTTAAGCTAGCTCTTTTTTAAGATTTTATAAAACTTATTTTATTTCTCTTTAGAGGTACCCTTGCCTATTAAATAAGGGTAGTCCTTTTATAGTTACCTCTTAAGGGCCTACTAAAAGTGCTTAATAAGGTTAAGGTCTAGAAAATAGGCCAGAAAATTAAAAGTCTAGATTTTATAAGCTATAAAGAAATTAGTAGCCTTTTTTATTATATATATACGCGCGTTATCCTGCATAAAGCACTCTCTAGGTTAATATTAAGAAAGGAGGCCCTTTTTAAGAGCCTTAATATAGCTTAAGGCTAAGTACCCTCCTCTTAGTGCGTTAGGGTCCCTCTCTATAATAATTAAGGATAATCTCTAAGTACGCCCTTTTAAATTAATTTATATACTCGCCTACACTATTTGCGCGGGCAAGTAACCTATATAGGCCTTAGTAATTATGCTAGGTTTCTACTTCTCCTATAGATAGTAAAATACTTACTTAGTATTTTGCCCTTTTACCTTCTCTACTAAGTACTTATTTAAGAACCTAAGTATAGTGCGCTACTAATTAAAGTATTTATACGCGCGCGCCTACTATAGGCGCTTACACGCTATTAATTTATTAATTTTTAAGTATTTTTTTATACTAAAGTTTATAATACCTACTTTTTTTAACGCCCAGTAGGCAGTCTTATAGCAAATAGTCTTACTTAAAGAGGCCTCTTTGATAAGCTCCCTGTACTGTATTTTGGCACTTTTCCGGGCCTGCCGCCAGAGGGAGCGCTCCTCCCTGCGCGTAAGTGTAGGTGGCCTGCCTGATCGGGCGCGAGAGGCGTTGCTGCCGGTTTGCTAGTATCTCTTAAGGGTGTCGTGTACACATTTTGATGTGCAGGAAAACTCCTCCACGAGCTCCGCTGGCGACGCCCTAGCTTTTGCTTTTAACACGATGGATTAGCGCACCTTAATTAAAAGCTCTCCTTTGCGGCGACGATTTGCGCTTATTTCTGTACCAAAAGCTCTTATATTGGCTAAGTTATAGGTGGTTGAGTATTTGGTGTTGATACGCGCGGCATTTTGTTGTGGGCTTGGCGAACCAAACTTTAGTCCAATGACTGTATATAGTAGTTATAGATACTTAGTAATACCCTAGAATTAAGGTTATAATTAACGCTAGTAAAGGAAAGGATTTAGAGGCACCTAAATAGTTTCTTAATAAGTCTAGTTAAGGCCTTTAAAAAGATAGTAAAAGGCGTAATAATAGTAGTATATAAGCTAGTATTAGCGTATAAGTAGATTGCTAAGCTTTAAGCTACTAATAAGGCTACTACGCGATAGAAATTATATAAAAAAAAGTAACTATAGTAAAAAGAAGTTCTTATAGCTGCTAATAGCTATTAACTAGCTATTTTAAAGGACTTTACAGCGCGTAGTAATAAAAAGAAGGTAAAAAAAAGGTGCACGCTAATAAAAGTAAATTAACTTAATAATACTATAAATACTATAGTAAGGCTAGGTATAATAAAACAACTTATAAGTAGCATATAAAAGTAGATTCTAAGTAAATTAACCTACTATAATTTCTTATAACTATTTGTACGTATTCTGTACTATTATGTAGAGTATAGATTTTAGTAGGGTCTTGGCAAAGTGATTAGCTCGCCCGTGTGATTAGCTCGCCCGTGTGATTAGCTCGCCCGTGAGGTACATTATAATTAATTAAGCTACTACTTAAAGAGCTCCTATATCACGATTAACTATATTAAATACTACCTTAGCTATTAATAGGGTAGCTACAACACCAAGCTTCGCAGATATGTGCATATAGTTTCAAATATAATATGGCGTTGATCGATTATCGTGACTTTTGTGTGGGTGATCGTTTTGGTGGGGCTGATTAACATTTAGGGGTGATCAACATTTAGGGGTGATCAACATTTAGGGGTGATCAACATTTAGGTGCGTCGGCTTAGTAAGTCTTCAGCAATTCACATGTGATCGCAAGCACATCTGCGTTAGGATATGCAGCCCCACATAAGCACCTAAAATACAACCTTAATCTCACCCGCGACAGAGGCTGTTCCTTTGCAGGGTGGTCGTTTTTCAGCTCTTAGCCAGGTTTTTAACCACATTCTGCGGATGACAAACACGATCTTCGCATGCTCGTTTAGGATATGGTAATAGAGGAATTGGTTCGATGTGTAATTTTGGTATCGCTACATTGTGTCGCTGAATAGTGGATATATCCGACGGAGATATGTCGGACATACACTCAAACGCGATTGCGTTTTGAGCTTTGCCTGTCTCCAATTGCCTGCCTCCTATACACGTTCCTTAGGGCCGTCGGAGATTATCGCCTCGTATAAAATGCATGGTCTGCTACCACGTCATGTCGGGGTGTGTTGCTGGCTGAAGGTGATCCTATCAATGTGGAAGGTCGTTTCATATGTAGCGCCCATGTGGATCGACTCTGTCCATGAACTCGATCGATTTCTCGTACCTACATATTGATTAGCTTGGAATCATGGTAGGGCCATGAAAGCGCTTACATGGTAAACACGATCCCTCCACTCAAGATGAGTCGGCCTAGACGAGGGACAGCGCCAGACCAGAATGTGAGTATTCCTTCGTGTTTGAAAATCTGTGCTGCACAGTGGAAGCTATTCTTGTACAGTTGCCGCGCTTCGATCGATTGCATGCTATTATCCGTATGTTAATATGCATAGTATCAAGCTGGAACTGGGATACGAACCGTGTTTTGACAGTGTCAATGGGCATCGTGGTGTACACGGTGATTACCCCAGCTAGGCCTCCTAGTCCGAACGTGCTGGCCGCTCCTAATTTCTCACCAGGTGCCACGTATGATTGTGCCATCTGCTTTAAGCCAGTGTAACTGGAGAAGCGCACAGCCGAATTTGCCGCTTGACGCGCGGTTGTGGGCACGAAACCCTGGAAGAAGCCTCGAATGCCTTTCTCTTGCGCTATGATTCTCGATCCGTGAAGGAAGCCGCGCATACGTGGGTTCGCCGACTTGCGGTCGTCGATCAGCTGGGTTTTGATGCTCTCGAAGGGCGTTACGGCCAGGAGTGACTCGGTAGCTCCAGCACCGAACCCTGCGATTACAGTCGCAGGTCCTGAAACCTTGCCCTCGGCGTCTGAAAGTAGCGACTTGTACATGTCAAAAGCGACAAAGCCTGCGGCAGCGTCAGACCTGTCTCAGTTGTTCCGTGGGTTCACGTACGTATGCCGGCCTTGAGTGAATTGCCAATTATCAGGGTGGTGCATCCTGCATACCATTGCTTGCCAAACGGGGGCCATGGTAGCTTCTTCCCGTCCGGTAACCGTCGGTTGAGCTGCGATTGTGTTTTGGCGACTATATGCTGGTCAGGATTGCTTCGTGCGTTGAAAGGAACTGCGGCGGTGCGTACATTCGGCGGGATATGTTGTTGCTACTGCATGTCAGCCAGAAATTCATATATTTAGGGGTAGGAGTTCCCTACAGATTTCTACCGCGCCTGCTGTTGCGCCTGCAATGATTGATCGCAGAGCACTCGGCTGGCAAAGGTTAGGGCAAGATAGATGACGTCGCAGCACAATATACCTTCTTCTTCTCTGGAGGCGCGGAGGCCATGGCAAACACGCGTGAAAAACCCAGTTATGCCTACAGAAACCAGAGCAAATACGGTTCCGGAACGTGGTATTCAATGGGATCGCGTAGGGTTTTGCGAGGCGCGTCACAATTGCGAGTTTGTAACTTGTTCCAGGCGGTAGAACGAGGTCGGGAGCAAGGAAGGAGCCACCCACTATTAGACTTGCGCCGGAGGAGCAAAGACAAATATGCAACAGTGTGCACTTCAATTCAACAAAGTTAGAGCCGATAGCGGCAGATGTGAGTCGCATGGAAGCTCGCGCCAAGGGCTGACCAGTGCCGCGGCCGTCGAAAAGTTGCGCTCGGAAACATGATCACAGCTCCGCATCCACAAGTCAACCATCCGATTCCACCTCCCTCTTGTCCTTTGCCGCATTCTACGATATACCCACTTCTTCATCAAAATGCTCGGTCTCAGGAACATTGCCCGTTCCGCGCCGCGGTCCGCCGCTCGCCTTTCTACGAAGGCGTTCCGCCCGCAATCGTCTCTTCTCAGACCAGTCGCTGCTCTCCCAGCATGGACACAGTCGGCACCGCGTCTCGCGGCCTCCTTCCACATCTCGGCAATCCGGAGACAGGAGTCGGACGGTACGATGCACGGCTCAAAAATGCTATGAGCTTGGCTGATTTACTTTTAGTCAGGGAGGAGCTTGTCGCAAAGCTGCAGAATGAGATCACCATGGAGGAGGACCTGAAGGAGGATGAGGACCTCTCTATCAACATCAAAGAGTACCTCGAGAACAGCCCCTTTGAGGTATGCAGCGTGTCTAATGCGCTTGAATGACAGCACTAACAGGCACAGCTCGAGGACAAGGCCGGCCACCAGGAGATCACCCTCTCCCGCACCTTTGGCGACGAGAAGATCCGCATCACCTTCAGCACCGCCGACTTGAACAACAACGTGGCCAACGAGGACGTTGACTCCGCCATGTACGATAACGAGGTCGACGACATCATTGGCGACGGCCAATCTGGCGGTGCCAACACCAAGGGTGCCATCAACCAGGGCAACACTCGCGACGGCAACATCCGCGTCGCACCTGAGGACCGCGTTGCGCCGGCTGACCGTGAAGAGCTCGACGACGAATACGACGAGGATACGCCGCAACAGCAGGGCTTCCCTGCGCACGCCAACATCCGCATCGAGCGACCCGGCAAGGGCGCTCTTGCCATCGATGCGACTGCCCAGGATGGCGAATTCCTGATCGAGGACCTGTGGTACTTCCCGTCGGCTGACCTCGCTGACCCCGCCACCGCCGAGAAGGACTGGGCGAGGAGGACGCTGTACACCGGCCCGCCGTTCAACAACCTAGACGAGGATCTCCAGCTCCTGCTCGAGAGGTACCTCGAGGAGCGCGGCATCAACACCCGGATGGCACTGTTCATTCCCGACTACATTGACCACAAGGAACAGAAGGAGTACATCCGGTGGTTGAACAGTAAGTCGTTCCGTTCCCTCCCACAATAATTGCAATTTCTGACCATCTGGCAGGCGTTAAGAAGTTCGTTGAGTAAACGTAAAACTCGCGACTGGTAATTCTTGGGGGCGCTTCTCCTTCTGTATTATCTTCCTTCTAGTTCCAGGGGTGGCGGCGTTTAGGCCATGTAAAATAGCTGTGTTAAGGAGCATCTCCGTCTGTACGTCTTGGGGGAAAGTATGACGATAGATACCTGAGATACGTAAAACGCGCAAAAGCGTGATTCCACTCGAGCAGTGTAAAAGACAACTGGTGTGACGTGAACCCGCGCAAGTATCACAGATTCCCGACCCTCTGGGAAACTGTGGACTCGTACTCTGGCCACCGCTTCCTCAAGAACCTAGTCGGGCAAATTAAGACGCGTCAGAGCACGAAAAGAGAGACGACGTAGGTATGCAATAGTTCTCCTCAATCCAGCTTAGCGCATGCGCGAGGTGTGATGACATTGTGTATTTCATTTTCATTCATACCTCGTCGCAGTCACTCCCAGTCGCTCCTTACACCACCATTCCTTCACACACACTCCGCAATGAAACCGCGGCCTATAGTCCATACCTTTTTTGCATCATCTACACCATATCGAGCCTCACCCGTTCCGCAATGTTACCTAACGTTGCACAACACGTGCAGCGCGCGCCCCCAGAGCGGACGACAACACCATAGCACCTCCCACCACACATCCGCGCGAATCGCACCGCCCTTTCGACCTCATGTCCGCTATGCATCTGCCGCCGCAGTCGCTCGCAAAGCCCCGCCCCCAAAGACATCCGTCCCCGCGAAATCTACGCCCTTCATAGCGCCCCTCCCACAAGTCCGCGCAAAGCTCAACCCCCCCGACACGACGTACGCGCCCGCCCTCCGTGTTCCCCCGCGCGGCTCCGAAGCCTACGTAAAGTACCTCTGGCGCTGCGGCCGCACATACGTCTCCTTCTACAAAGCGGGTGTCTCAAACGTGCGCTCCACACTGCGTCTCGCAAAAGGCCTGCGCGAGAAAGCGCGGCGCGCGGGCGTGAATAAGACAGCCGACATGGCGAAAGTGCTCACGCGGGCGGAGTGGCAAATTGTACTCCGCTCGCGAGCGGATAAGCTAAGGCTCCCTGCGTTCGGCGCGTTGTTACTTGTCTTCGGCGAGTGGTTGCCGCTAATGGTCATGTATTTGACGCCTGTGGTGCCGGAGCCGTGTCGGATTCCGAGCCAGGTGGAGCGGCAGCTACGGAAGGCGGAGGAGCGAAGGCACGAGCGCGAGAGGAGGCTAGCAATCGACGCAGCGAGGTTGGTAGCTCGGGACCGCGTCGCGGGTGCGACTGGGGCGGGCGAAAGAAACCCGCAGGCCATGACGCCGGAGATACTAGATAAAGCAGACCTGTATACGCTGGTTAGTCTGGACGTGCGGTTTGGGATCCAGCCGAGGATCTGGGATTGGTTGTTTATGACGCCGCCGAAGGCGCTGTTGAGGTCGGGGCTGAGGAATAGGATAGAGTATTTGAGGAAGGATGATTGGGCGATTAGGAGGGATGGAGGGTTTCAGGCGCTGAATGAGAAAGAAGCTGAGCGGGCGTGTTTGGAGAGAGGGATACGAGTGTTAGGGCGGAAGGAGGGCGAGCTCAGGAGGGAGCTGGCCGGCTGGTTTGAGGGGTGAGGCTGTAGGATATGAATGCATGGGGTGAGGCTGTAGGATATGAATGCATGGATACATAGAGCTGGCACGCATAGAAGGGCTACAAGGCAACGGGAGCAATGTTTGAACATGTACATAGATAGATATGTAACGTTAGATGTGTTCGAGTACACGTGAAAATATACAGCAAATACGCCTGATATCTTTGCACTGCTCGTCAGCCAAAGCAGCAAGCGTGGAGACATGTGTACCCCAAAGCACCCACCCGTCCTCGCTTCCAAGGCCCATTCCTCTCTCTTTAAAAAAAAAACCCCCCCCTAATACCCCAACTGCCCCGCCACCTCCTCCACCCCCCTCACCAACCCCTCCACAGTCCCCCTCCTCGTCCCCCCACTAACTACAACCCTAAAAAACCTTCCCCTCTCCCCCGGCGCATAATCAATCATAAACCCCCTCCCCACCAAGCCCTGCGCTACCTCCTCCGTAATCCGCCCATTAACTTCTTTATCCTCGCTCAACACCCCGTTTCTGGCCCAGTAAAAGCACACCTGGAGACACGGCAGGGGCGTCGGGCTCACAGGTACAAAGTGCGGATGTTGTGTGAGGAGAGTGAGGAGGTAATCAGCGGTAGAGTAGGCGTGGGCGATGAGAGAGGAGTAGTGCGAGGAGCCGTAGTAAGAGAGGGAGAGGAAGAATTTTAAGGCGTCGGCGCGCCGACCACATTGCGGGGTTAGGTCTGCGAGGTCGTATATTTCGCTTGTATCCACTTCTTTGGAGTCGGAGTCGGCGTCGGCGTTGGGGGTGTGAAACAAATACCCCGCCGGCAGCGTCATAGCTTTCCAAACCTGGCGCAGGTCGCGGGCGAGGAGGAAAGAGCAGGTGAGGGGGACGCCGAGCATCTTGTGCGGGTTCACGGCTATGCTGTCTGCGAGATGGACGCCTTCCAGCCTCGAAGACGCAATGCGTTGATTGAAGATGATGCTTCCGCCCCAGGAGCCGTCGACGTGCAGCCAGAGTCCGTGGGTCTTAGCGACCTCGTGGATCGCGGTGAAGGGGTCAAAGGACCCGAGCACCGTCGTGCCCGCGGTGGCGTTTACGAAAAATGGCGTTTCTCCCCGGGCGGCACTCTCGCGGATGAGGCGGTCCAGCTCGGAGGGAATCATGCGTCCGAGGGAGTCGACGGGGACGCTGATGACGGCGCGGGCGCCGAGGCCGTACATTTGCGCGGCCTTCTCGAGGGAGTAGTGCCCATGGGCGGAGGTAAACAGTGTAAACCTGTGATCACCATTTCCGTAGTCTTTGGTCGAGGGATACAGCGTGTTGCGCGCAATCACTAGAGCAGAGCCGTTGGAGGCGGAGCCCCCTGGTTGGGTTATGCCGCCGGCGTGGGGGGAGGTGTAGCCGAACAAGTTCGCGAGGTATTTTGTGGTGTGTTTTTCGATGAGGGTGAGGACGGGGGAGACGGCGTAGACGTGGGCCTGTACCCGCGTATCAGATTTGTATAGGATGGTGATGGGGAGGGGGAGGGGGACGTACATTTGTGTTCAGCGTAGCCAGGAGGAGCTCTGAGACCAGACCAACCTATCCACCCACTCATTAGTCTTCCTATCTCATGCAGAACCACTCCCTAGGGAGGGGGGACGCAAACATACCGCATTCGTACTCGCATACAACTTGTCCAAAAACCCCTGCTCCCACGTATTCACACTATACTTCAACACGCTCTCCACAATCTTTATCAATCCCTCTTTCCCCACCGCCTTTTCCGGGACCTCTAGGTTTAAGATTTTCTCAAGTTCCTTGGGGGGATGGTGCTCGACGAGTACGGTTCTGGGTGTGCCGCCGGGGACGCCGAGACCGTGGCCTGTGTGCTTGGTTGCGGCGTCTTCGTCTGCGGATTTTATGAAGGGGATGATGAGGTTTTGGATGGCGGTGAGGAGCTAGGTGGGAAGTTAGCGAAGTTATAAAGTAAGCAGAAATAGATACAGTAGTTGCAAGGGCAAGTGGTAATACCTCTTTAACTTCATTAGCGCGATTGAGTGGGGCCTCTGTTCCATTCGTAGCATTCTCCCCATCCATTTTCGCAGAAAACTAGCAGAAACCAAAATGCGGGGGCGGAACGGGAATAAAGGGAACCAAGACGGGGAAATGTCAAGATGCGTGCATGTGGAAGGTCACACGGGAATGTCAACATTAACTTAAATAATTACTCACCGAACTATTGCCGGCAGAAAGGACTCACCGCCGAGAGCGCCAAGGTTGTTGAGGGAGGCACTCCCCGACATACGGAAGGTGCACGCTAGCCCTATATAATTAGGCGGCTTTCCCGCCTACAGATTTGTATACTCTTACACTCAACTTCAAAGGTATCCAGATCGAATCAAAAAGCGTCCTCAAGGACCCCACAAAAACGCCTACATGACCGCAGTCTGCTATGATGCGCGGCACATAAAACAACGCCAAGAACATACAAGCAAATCAATGCGCAGCAACGCTCGCCTTCGCCTTCTCTTTCCCTTTGCTGCTACTGCTGCGCCCAGACTCGTGCGTTCCTGACTTTTCCCTTTTGCTTTCTTTCTTGTCATCTTTTTTGCTCTCTTTACTTTCCTTCTTCGCCTGTGCAGCTTCTCTTTTAGCTTTTTCAGTGTCCAATTTCGCCTTTACGGCTTGGGTTTCTGCCCATTTCTTGCGCGCAAGCTCAATGGCCGACAAATGGCCGCCGACTTTGCGACCTTGAGATGGTGAGGTAACCTCGCCGTTGCTCTCTGGGAAAGACTGGAAACCGTCGTTTCCTGCGGTCCAACGAGCTTGCTTAACCCAATCTGCGCGGCACCGCCTGTACAGATCCATGCGCCAGTTTCGCCAGACTGCGCGGCCGACATGGGACTCGCGAAGCGATGCCTCGTTCTCGGCGAGCTCCTCTGCAATGCGCTCGCGGATGAAGGCGAGCCCAGCCGTGCCTTCCCAGACGGAGTCGATGACATGCGATCCGGCAGGGTCCAAAGCTAGTTCACCAACATGCCCATAGAATTGTTGTATGACTTTTCTTCGAAAGATCACAGTCGCGTTAGGAGACACCAGTGCGGCTTGCAATGTTCGTGATGCTGCTGGATAGCGAGCAATACGTAGAGTCATGTAGTCGCCCAGTCTCGTAAACGAGTCAAAGACCAAGTTACCTAGTGGTCCATCCACAGTCATCATCGTCTGTGCGAGAAGTGATCCGTGAACCTTGTCCGGCTGTGAATGCTCATGCTTGTCCCTCGTCTTGCCATCGTCAGACGGAGCTTCGCCAAGTTTGAGGAGGCGTGTGATTTCGAAGCCACTGGACCCGCCGTATGCCTTTTCGAGCTGAGCTGCGATAGGAACAGTGTCTACTCCTCGAGCACAACAGCGCTCGATCAGTGTCTTGATGATGGCCGTTCGGTTACGCTCAACGAGGTTGGATATCTGTTCGTTGATTTGGCGCATAGCTTCCTCAAGGTCGTCTTTGCTGAGTCGCTCCAGGATCTTGCCCGCAACGTAGCCGGCAATCTCGTTGCGTGCGAGACTGCCCATGCGCGACTGGAAGAATTGTCTGTAAATGGACTTGAACAGCTTTCCAGGGGCGTGTTCGATGATGGTTTCTAACAGCCTGGAACCGACAACATCGTATACCAAGCCGTTGATGAACGACGCACTGGGCGTATCCTCCTTGATAGGGTCATCCGGAAGCAGTTTGCGGATAATGGAGTTTTCGTCCTTTGCTTTCGTCTTCCCAAAGAGGGTCAATTCGAGCTTGAGCATCAACTGCAGGGTGGGGTTGCCGGTAGGATGGATAGCAAGCAACTGTAGGTAGCTTGCGTCCAGGTTGACGACACTATCGTTGAGGACCTTTTGCAACGCATCCAAAAACGATTGCGGTACTTTCCTCTCGCCCAGTACAAGTTCCTGCTTCTCTGAGCCGGGGATGCCAACCTTCTCCTTCTTCTTGCTGTGCAGAGTCGACCGACCGCCTTGTTTCTCGAGCGGAACACCGGCGAGCACAACGAGCAGCACGCGTAGGACGTGTGATGCGAAGCGTTCGGTGATGAGGTAGCCCAAATATCCTTCCAGCTCGTCCAGGGTGAATAGGAAGAGGTTCTCCATGGTAGCGATGACATGATTAGGGTCGGATGAGGGCGGCGTGGCGAGCTCGGGCTTCGCGAGTTCTTGGGTAACGACGGGGGCAGCTTGTATGAAGAGAGCTTCACAGCAGTGCGACGCAAAACGGTGCTGGACGAGGTGCACAAAACTGGACGTGTCAGCATGGGCACGGCAGGTGCGACGGAAAGGACACTTACTGGCCGCTGAATTTTTGGAAAAGATCCTTGAGCTGCTTCGGCGTGGACAGGAGGATCAGGCGCTCCATCAGGCGCGAGCAGGACTGGCTGTTCGCGAGCTTGAGCTCCTTGCCGTCGGCCTCTTTGTACACGCTCTCGATGAAAAGATTGCGCTCGTCGGGCCCGTCGAACTGGTTCAGCTCCAGCATTTCGTCTGCGCGCTTGAAATACTCCTGCTCGTCCTCGTCGAGCATGCCGTAGAAGGGCATGGCGCCCGGGCTTGTAACACCATCGATTGCTCCATCCTGGAACGGCTCCGCGAGGTTTTCCTGGGGCGCGACTTCCTCGTGGACGCTGTTCCTGGGGCGCTTGGACGTGGAGGTAGCTTCCGGGTTGTCGTGCTCCCACTTGCGCTTCTTCTGCTCCTCGCGGCGGCCGCGTTTCCTGTTCTCCTTGGGCATTGTTGGATGACGAGCAACGGATGCGGGCTGGCCGAAAAAAATAAAAATAAACCAAGGTTCGCTTATCTCAACCTGCGGGGATGTAAGATCAAGCTTGCGCCGCACCAAGGCTTTTTAAACAAAACCTTGTTGCAGGAGAAAAGCCTTCATGCAGTGCACGGCGCACGGCAGGGTGACGATTGCAGCTTTGCGGACCATGGTCTGAGCCTGCTCGCCACGAGGTGCCTAAACCTGGATAGCTCGCACAGCAAGCGGGCATCCGTGTCTGCAACGGGCGCCGTGGCTTATGCGGCGGCTTGTCCGTGACGGGGAGATTGATCGAAAAAGAGGCGTTGGCAACCTGGCCATTCTACCATTATGACATTTTGCGCCTGCCTCACCCCTCCCCCTCCTGCCGAGCGCGCTAGCCAAATTACGCGCCATCTTGAGCGCGTTGACAGAGCTTCACAATACCCATGGACGACTCAATGATCCGCGTGATTGATTTCCTGGATGACAAACTGCAAGCGCCGGAGGACTTGAGCTCGCTCGACGCTCTGCTCGAGAACATCCACACGCAGCACGGCCTGCTCAAGCAGCAGCTGCACGACGCTCAGCGCGACCTCCACGACGCGAAGCAGGCCTCCCACGATCACCACCAGTCGCTGCAGGGCCGTGCCAATGCCTTCAAGGCCGAGCAGGCCGATATTGACCGCCGCCTGCTGGTCGTAGCTGCCTCGGCGACCAGCGACGAGGCCGTGCCCCGCTTCGAACAGGTGCTCGACACGCTGCAGCGCCTGGACGTGGCGAGCGCCTACATCGAGCTGTTGCAGGACGTCGACGTGTTGAGGTAGGACACACCAGTTTGCTGGCAAACACTCACAGCAACAACAGCTAACAGGCCCAGCAAGGAAGCACAATCACAGCTGCAGACGTCCAATGAGGCCGCTCTCGAACCGTACAAGCAGCTGCGCTCCCTCCACACCCGCCTGATCCGCCTGCAAGACGAGGCCGAAGGTGCTGCACCCCAATTGCTGTACCACGTAGACCAGATTACCCAGGCGCTGCGCTCCAAGATTCTGGATGCCTTCTCCGCCGATCTCGATAAAGTGCTGAAAAAGATCAAATGGCCGACTCCGAAAGCCGCCATCGGGAGCGGCCTGCAGGACGAGTGGGAGACGGCTGTGCTGAAGCTGCTTGACCTGCAGATGCCGGAGCTAGACGGCGTAGACTACGCCCAAGGTCAGGCGAACAAGATCAAGCTCCCTGCAGTGCTCTTTCCCTACCAGGTCCTGGTGCACCCCCTCGAGATGCGCTTCCGCTACCATTTTGACGGTGATAAGCCCACCAACCGCATTGATAGACCTGAATACTTCCTCTCTCACATCACCACCCTGCTGAGCGACTACAGTAGATTTGTGGTCGAATATGTGCAGCCCATCTTGCTGAAGCAGTTCCGCGGTACCGATGTTGCATTGAACCCCGTCTACATTGATGCAACCTCTGCCTTCATCACTGCGTTGTTGCCCATGCTGAGGACTAAGATTGGCGCTCTTCTTCCGAAAGTGGCTGCCCAGCCGCAGCTTCTGAGCCACCTCATGCACGAGGTCATGGGCTTCGACAACACTATTAGAGAGGAATGGAGATATGATGGCGGTTATGGCTTGGAGGGCTGGAAGGGATTATCATGGGAATTCCTCGTCCAAGGAGACTGGTTTGGGCGGTGGCTGCAGGTTGAGAAAGATTGTACGATTCGCCCCACTGCCCACACCTGACAACCACTTTGGTATCCGAGACTGACTGCCACATAGTTGCCTTGGCCCGTTATCAGAATATCGTCGAAGCCCCCGACTTTGGAGATCTGGACTACGAGAGCGTCGATCCCAAAGCCACCAAGCCCACCAAGGGCGCGATTCGCGTCAACGACTTGCTTGAAACAATCACAGGTAAAGGTTATCGCGGCGAGATTTGACAGCTCACGACTGATCAACAATACAGATCGATACCGGCCCTTGACTTCCTTTAGCCAGAAACTAAGATTCTTGATCGACATTCAGATTACTATATTCGACAAGCTTGAAGAGCGGCTCCGGGGCAATCTGGAAGCCTATCTCACACTGACCACGTCGTTGGGTCGTGCCATGGGCGGCGTATCCAAAGAAGAACAGGATAAGCTGCTTGGTGTGGAAGGGCTTGAGCGGCTCTGTAAGACATATGGTAGTGCTGACTACCTCGAACGGGCAATGCGAGACTGGAGTGACGACGTGGTAGGTTACGACCGACCGCTATGCCGCAGCATTGATGACCCGAGGCTAATGCAATACAGTTTTTTCTTGACATTTGGGACGAGCTCCAAGATCGTGCTCGCCAAGCCAATAACATAGGCGCCATGTCCGTGGCCGATGTAGCAGAGCGCACGTCAAAAGCTGTAGGGGGTGACAGCGACGGCGGGGCTCTCTTCGACGAGACTGCAGCCGCGTACTCGCGCCTCCGCATTCGGAGCGAGAAGATCATAACCGACACCATAAACGGTAACGTGCGGGAGGCGCTACGAGCCTATCGACACATGTGAGTTCTCAAAGCGGCACTTCCAGCGGTAACCCCATGTCCGTATACTTACTTTTTCCGCCAGCAACCCGTGGGCCACTCTTACCGGCTCGTCAAGCGCCACACTGTCCAGTACTGCAGAACTCGACCCGCTTGTCACCTACCTGACCACAACGCTGGGATTCCTGTCCCGCGCCCTGGCTCCCGCTCCGCTGCGCCGCATCTCGAGAGGCGCCCTCGCTACCGTGTCCGGCATCATCTGGGACAATGTCATCACCCCTCATCGTTTCTCGACCGCGGGCGCTGCCCAACTGTCAGTTGATCTCCAGGCCGTATGTCGCGTTGTCGACAAAGCGGTAGGTCCGGGTGTTGGCGAAGCTGGGCTGCGCAGGTGCCTCGAAGGAGCCCAACTTCTCAATTTACCAATCAAAAGTGGCAAATCTCAGGTACCATCGTCCGATGAAACGGGCGATGGTGGCGAAGATTGGGAAGCCTGGGGTGCAGACGAAGATGAGGCGCCGCTAAAAGAAATGCTGGGTGGTACAGGAGCCGAGAGTGGCGCTGAGCTTGGGCTCTGGGAAGTCGAGAAGAGGCTCTTCGCGGACAACCAGGCGGCGCGAGAAGTGCTGGAGGAGTTGGGCTTGGAAGTGCTGACTGAGACGGAGGGAAGAAATGTCCTCGGTCGCCGAGTTGAGTTGGCAGGTTAGGATAGGATGGACGTTGGTGGCTTGATCTGCGGTCGCACACACCGGCGAGGCAGACCACTTGTACACTGAACACATAGCGATTGCAGATATTGCATAAGTCTTTGCCCTAGAGATTGTTTGGTTTAGGCGTGCAAGAGCCGGAAACGTTTACTCGTATCGAGTTACGAGACGTATGCGAGGCCAAGACGATAGACGAAATATTCATCCCGGAGTCGACTATCCCGCATACGACTAATTACAGAAGTGCGTTGACAATCTCCCTCTTTGGCCAGCAAACCTCCACCTGGTATCTCTGCGGTATACAATCCAACCATTGTTTTCTTGGGCCTATCACCTACTCTCCCCATACAAGACACCTTCCTACAGCTACAACTCGTAGTCCGTCCATCCTGTCTCCTACACCATCTGGCCTCTAACCCTGGGCCTCAAGACCCTTGATCCCCACCATTCCAAGATTCCATCGATGCATATAGTACATGTACAATCCAGGAGCTAGTGGACGCGGGTACTACCCTCGACGACTCACCCACCAGTCCGGGAACTCATACCAAGCCAGCCAGCTGCAAAGTATGTATTCGGCTTACCTGCTCTACTCTCTTATGCGCGCTCCTTGTACATTCTGCACGTCATACAATGGGTGGAAAAAAGTGGACTATCGCTCACGTGAACTGCCAAGGCGCTAGTTATCTTATCGATAAGGGCACCTGGTCCGTGCCTCAGCTCCAAACTGAACACCAGGACTCTATCACCACCTCGTATATAGCGATTTTTTTCGCCAACAACACCTATTATGCCACCTTAACGCACTAGCGGCCGCCCGAATAACTCTCGCAACCTTATAGAGGCTTAGAAAGGTGCTATTATAGCCCTACGCAAGCTCTTAAATACTAAATACGCCTATATTGCTAGCGTAATAGGTTTAAGTATCTTAACACTATAAAAAGTCTTTAAAAAGGTTAAAAAGGCTTATATAAAGGCCTTGCTTAAGCCATCGCTTAATAATTTACTAGCTATAGTCTATATTACCTGTATTAGTCCCCCTAGAGCTAAACCTAAGGTACGTAATAGTAGTAAGCTTAGTACTTAAATACGTAACGCTATTATATAATTTAGTACTTATAATATTAAAGAATTAACTTGCTACGTCCTCTAAGAGGTTAAGATTATAATAAGTTATTTTATACTAGTTAAAATTGCTTACGAGCATCGCGATTATAACTATATTTACGCTATTATATAAGGTATACGCCTAAAGAAGCCTAAGCTTAATAATAATAATATATATAACTAAAAGCACTATATTACTTAGATTCTTATTATATATAAGTGCTTTACTCTTAAGCTTATATTTATTTACTATAATAAAACTAGTAAATTAATTAGAGGCAGGAATCTTCGCGAAGGTAAGTAGTATATTTAGAGGATATATAGCGCTCTAGCTAATAAATATACTGTATCGGCGCAGGTCACTCAAAGGATCGATGTTGGCGTATCTCCTAGCAGAGGCATGTGGGAGTGCGTGTATAAGAATGTAGCCTCGAATGAATTAAGTGCCTATAGGCCTGGTACGAAAGGATACGGAAAAGGTACTGAACTACAAAGGCCCCAAGCTCCTCTAAATACACCTCTTCCCAGATGGCTAGCTAGCACATAACTGCCATAGGTTGACCGTCGGTCTGATGGGTCCGAAATAGGTCCGAATCGGATTCGTAGTTCCCCATCGGTCTGATAGATCCGAAATTGGTCCGATACGGATGAGTGTCGGTTTTCGGATGATCTCGAATCCTGTCTTGACTGGCCAAGGGTTCTCGTGTCGACGAGCGATTGTTCCTGTTACATATACCCTCTTATATTATCTACCCTCTTTTAGCCTTATAATCTGCGCTGCTACGTCTACTAATACTACTATTTATAGTCTAAAACGCCTATATTTAGTATAAGTAGTAAAAGAGAAAAAGAATCGCGAGGAGATACTTAAGCGCGTATATAAAGCTAATAAGAGGGCTTATAGATTAATTAATAATAAAAAGGCCTATATAAATATTACTAGCACTTAAGAGGAGCGCGCTTTTAGTAAAATTAACTATAATATTTTTTACTATAATAAGGTGTTATAAGGCTCTCACACCTTGTTCCGATTCTGGTTAGGGCGGTAAGGTATCGTGGTACTTTATAGATTATTTAATAGTATAAGTTAATGCGACACTTAGCGCGAGGCTAGATAATTTAATTTTATGATAAAATAAAATAACTATTAGTCTATATAGGAGAACGTACTCGCACAGAAGATATATAAGTTAACTATAAAAAGTATAATAAAGGAAACTATTCTATATATATATCCGCGTGCTTAGTTACTTAATACTATTAATTAATTAAGTAGTTACGTGCCTTGTTTCGTTACTTAGTACTACTAATTAACTAAGTAATTACGTAACCTTAAGGTTAGCTCCTTAGCGTACTTATTAACCCGTTCTTTAGTTACTTATCCTTATAAGCGCCTATCCCCCTATTATCTTATTTTAGTTTATAACACTATCCCTCCCTTTCTAGTCTTTGTCCGCGAAGAACTATGCCTACTAACTAAATAACTAGCACTTATTATTATCGCGAACTTGTCTCCGCTATTAAGGCGTATAAAAGTATTATAGTATTAAAGTATTTTAACTATAAGACCTATTCGCGAGTCTGTAAGGTGTTAATTTATTTAGAGAAATATAGTAAGTGCCTAAAGAGGGGCGCAAAGTGCAACGTAGCTATTATTTATAATAAGTTCTTTTATTTATTTACTAAAAAGTAAAAATTAGATATATAAATTCTAAAAGCGCGAAAAAAGTAAAATATAGTATTTAAAGTAATACGCGTAGCGCGTGCAAAAAAAAAGTATTTAGCTAAATAATTAGCTTTAAACGCAAAGCGTGCTAAGAAGGCGATTACTATTAAGAGCGCTACTTTAGAGGAACTAGAGAAGGACCCTCCTTAGCCTGCTTAGCCAAATGGCCCGGTCGAGCTAACTCCCCGTGTCTGGTTGGCTGCGGAAGAACTTCCCCTCGATTTCTAGGACAACCTGGCGCCTTTGTTGTCCTAGGTCCGCCTCGGACGTGGGGTCTTAGGATGCCCCTTGTGGAACTTCTCCAAGGCCTCTTTGCAGTTAGTAAGGTTCCTCGCTAGTTTTCACATATTGTGGCTTTTTAGCTATCCTTTCCACTTCACTAGGTACTTGTACTAACGCCTAATCTTTTATAGATCTCTAATTACTTTAACCTTATACTCCTTATCCTCGAATTCGAGTTATGTTTCTAGTTCGGCGTTTAGTGGTGCTAGTTCTAACAATGACTTGTGGAAGACTAGGTAGATCCGTGTATTTATAGGTAATTATAGTTTAAAATTAACTAGTCCTTTAACCTTTTAAATTTTAAATAGTCCTTTATAAAGGTTTGTTAAGATCCCAAAGAGGTAGCTATTCTCTAAGGGGCTAAGGTTGGTTCTCGGGCAGGAGTACTAGTAGGACGGGAAAGGGTTGTAGTGATAGCTTGCGCCTGTCACTAAGGGCGTTAGTATTAAAGGTGTGTACGGTATAATCAAATTAATAAGGTTGCTTATTCAGATCTAAACAATAGATTAATAAACAGGTTAAACACGAATGCCTTAAGGGTATTCGTGTGGGTTTATATACAAGAGGGGTAAACCTTACCGTCTATCTCTCTTTCTATCGTCCTTAGATTCCGATGGATAGTCGCGCCGTCCGTGGATGGTACACCTTCCACAATCTTGGCAGGATGGTATGTCTTGGCTGGATGGTACATCACGTGACCTCGGTTACGCGACCCCGCCGAGTGTCACTTCCACTGAGGCTCGTTGGTCCTCCGCGTTCCATACATGTTCAGATCCTAACAAGGTTATTTAGTTTTTGCTTAGCCTTATTATCTTAAAATTTTTTCGCGAGAGGAGGACTCTATCCCCCTCTTTAAAAGTTAGTCTTATAATCCTTTTCTTATTTGCCTATTACGCTATTTATTTATTACGCCACGCAATATTCTCGTGTAGTATTTTATATAGATCTTATATAAGTTTAGCTTTATTAGCTGCGTCCTTCGTAATGCTTTAGATATCTAATGAATCCCGGTGAGTCGTTGGCTCACATCCATGGTTGGCGTAATATGGCAAGTATCCTGTAGTTGCCGATCTTGTGCTATTATATGCTAGCTAAGCTATTAGTAACAGCTTAACCTAATTATCTTAAAGCTTATTTATATACATCTAGAGATATTATTGTAACGTTTAGTTTATTTGCTTAGTTTAGCTATTTGTCTTAGGGTGAAAGCTTGTTGTGAGCTTATACTTAATCCCTAATTTAGCTATAAACTTAGTCTAGTATAATAATATAAATATCTTGGCCCTGTCTGTGATAAACTCGTCGGGTTATTTAACCTGTAATATTAGTTCTTATTCTACTATATAGGCTAGTTCCTTTGCTAATATAGCTTCTCTAATTAGTATAAACCTTAACTCCTTAGTAAGTTAGTAGATTATAACTAAAATTAAGTTATAGGGATTCTTATTCCTTAGTGCCAGTAATGCTAGTAACTTTACAATAAAGTCTATAGTTACGCTTAACTATAGTCTTAGGGACAGCTTTAGTAGCTATAAGAGGCTATAGGGCTTATGTCTCTTAGGCTTATTCTTATAACAGGCTAAATAGTTGCCTAGAACCTTCTATACCGCCTGGCGTAGCCTAGGGATGGCATATTTATTCGTAATTTAACGCGTTATTTTAGTAATTTCTAGGTGTCCCTAATTCTTGTCTTCGTGTAATTTTTTAATTAGTAGCAGAGCTATCTACTGTTAGGATCTGAACATGTATAGGACGCGGAGGACCAACGGGCCCTTAGCGGGGGTGACACTTGGTGGGGTTGCGCAACCGAGGTCACGTGATGTACCATCCAGCCAAGGCAGCACCAGCCATGGATGGCAGCACCAGCCATGGAAGGCAGCACCAGCCGTGGATGGTGACACCAGCCATGGATGGCAGCAAGACCTTGGATGGTACAGAAATCCTTATGTATATAGGAACGCGAGAATGATCTCTCATATTCGCGTTTAACCTGTTTATCAATCTATCGTTTGGATCTGACTAAGCAACCTTGTTGATTTGATTGTGCTGTACACACCTTCGATACCAACGCCCCAGTGACAAGCGCAAGCTATCACTACAACCCTCTCCCGTCCTACCAGTACTCCTGCCCGAGAACCAACCTTAGCCCATTTAGGACTAGCTATCCTAGATGGAACCTAACATCTACTTACTAATTTAGATATAGTTTTAATAGTTCTATGCTGTTAATTTCGTAGCTTAGTAGAAATTATACGCTTAGTAATCCTTGTTCGTAAGCCTTTTATAATCCTGTATCCTATTTATAGCTAGTCTATAATAGGTTAAGTCTACGCGTCGCACTTCTAGTGCTAGCGCGAGTTATATCTTATTATAGCGGAGGGTTCTATCCTTCGCGTATATTAAGATTATAATATAGTTACCACTATTACCTTCTTTTACTAGGTCTAATCGTCTGCTAAGTGCATCTGCCATAGCGTTTACGCTTCCTAGCAGATACGTAATGTAAAAGTCAAATTCTACTATCTATTTAGACTATTTAGCCTATCGCTGATTAAGCTTCTTAGTCGTCGTAAAGCGGGTTAGATTAAGGTAATTAAAGAATACCTTTATTTAATATTTAGCTCCCTTAAGCTATGCTTCTTATTATTTAAAGTAGTTAATAATAGCTAGTAATTCCTTATTATAGATTTTATAGTTAAGCTTTACTCCTAAGAGCTTTCTTGCGTAATAGAAGACTAGTCTCCACTTTTAGTTATTATATTTTTGTAGTAGTACGGCCCCTAACGCATAATCTAATGTGTCTGTGTAGATGTGATATTGCTGCTCTGGGTCGTATATTTATAGTAGGGGTGCTGTTAGGAATAGGCGCTTTAGTTATTTAAAAGCTTGCTTCTTTGCCTTTTGTAGAGGTTGCTATTTTTCTGTCTTTATAAGTTCTATTAGTAGAGTGGTGACTTTTAAGTAGTTCCTAATAAATTTGCGATAGAAGTTAATAAAGCCTAAAAAGGATTAAATATTCTTTACTAATTTTAGTAGTAGCTATTCTTCTATTAACCCAATTTTCTTTAGGTCTATTTTAACACCTTCCTGGGATATTACGAATCCTAGATATTCCATTTCTGTGACATGGAATTTATATTTCTTAGGGTGTAGGAGCAATCTATGCTCTTGTAGTTTCTGCAACACCTTGCGAACATGTTCTTTATGTTCTTCTAGTGTTCCATTTAAGTATATTAATATGTCATCGAGGTATGCCGTGCAGAATACGTCTAGGTATTTATATAATACTTAATTTATTAGTTCCTAGAAGGTTGCTAGTGCGTTAGTTAGCCCTATTAGCATAATTATATACTTAAAGAGGCTATATCGCGTGCGAAAAGCTATTTTCTACTTATAACTTTTTGCTATTTAAATCTTATAGAATCTATCTTAGACGTTAAATTTCGTAAACCACTTGGCTCCTCGGAGTCAATCCATAAGCTCCGTTATTAAAGGTAACAGATAGTAGTTTTTAATAGTTATAGCATTTAGCTATCTATAATTTATATAGAGTTGTAACCTGCCGTCCTTCTTGTAAACAAAGAGTATAGGGAAGGCCACAGGGCTCTAACTAGGCTGCTATTTCTTTAAGCGTAGATTCTTTTGTATTAGCTCTTTTAACTCTTTTTCTTATTCGTAGGTAAGGGGCCTTAGGCGTTCTAGCTATAGCTTAGCTCCTTCTACTAGTAGTATCTTATAATCCTACTCCTTATGTTTAGGTAGGACAGTCTCGTTGTATTCCTTAAATAGGTCTGCGAATTCCTTATATTCTTCTAGTAGACTAGGGTTATTTAGGACTATTTTAGTCTTTTAGACCTATATATAGTGCACCTGCCCTAGATATTACTTTAAGATCCTGTCTATCTTGCATACTAATATTTCTTATATCTTAGATAGTTAGCTCCCCTTCCTTGCCTAAGGTTTTTAGGGAGTTTCCCTTCTACTAGGGCTCTCCTGAGCCGTCGCTGGTGGCCTTTAAGGAAGGATCATTTGTTTAATTTAGTCTATTCGTAGATTATGTTGCTCTAGCTATTTGTATTTTATAATAGCTTTAATGTCTCCTATCTCTACGATAGTAAAAACATGTTAGCTTTCTAGGCCTTTAATATTAACTTATACTAGCGCCGTCTTAAGGCGTAGCTAACTATTACTATATCCTTACGATTAGGTCCCGTCTATGAGTCCTATTTATAGTAGTATCCTTTTATTATAATATAGCATATTATATTTTTTAACTACTTATAGGGTAATTAGACACGCGTCTGCTCCTAGGTTAATTAGTGCTATAACACGATATCTATGCACTATAATATCTTTAATTAAGCACTTTTTAACTCTATAAATGTCTACTTAATAAGCTATAATAATTATACTATTACTAGTGTGGCTCGTTGCCTAGTAATAATTTAGTTTTTTAAGTCTTTAGACTTATTTTAGACCCCCTATAAGGCCTCTACCTTTTAGATCTAACTTTTAAGTCGTGCTAGCTTTAAGACTTCCTTAATTTAGTACTACTTATATTACTATTAATATAGCGTATAGGTCTTTCTAATCCTATTAGACTCGTATACTCTTAGTATCTTATGTTGCGGGTAGTTTAGAGTAAGGTACTCGTTCTAGGCTAATACGTTATGCCCTAGGTAGCTATCTAAAGAAGCTACCTTTTCCTGCAGGCTTAGGTGTACAAAGTACTATAGGTTGCATTATTCTTATCTAATTAATAAGTAGTCCGCGTCTTTCCTTAGCTATATATTCCCTATTATCGTGCTAGTGTCGCGGGGGTCTAAGCCCTAAGGAAACTAACCTATTTTAAACTTTTATTACCTGTGTATCTCGTAGGTAATATTAAAATATTAGTGCTAGCTATTCTACTTATAGTGCTTAGCCTAATAGGCTAGAAAGTGTTTATAGTAGTTATTAGGCACGCTATACTAGCTCTGCTTTAGCCTATAGTGCTCTAAACCTCCTAATAAATAAAAGGCCTTAACTCTAGCCTTAAAATGTTGTCGGCATCCTTTACGCGTGTATTACCACTACTTGGCGTATTTATGTCGTTCCTGTATCGTGATCTGGCGTAGGTATTGCTTTGGGCGCCCCTGCAGCTTCTCCGCTAGCCAGTAGGCGTCCCATGCGTGTGCCCCTTAGACAATCACTTTTGCCTCACACTAAGACAATTAATGTAGCGTACTGCTGCACATCCAGCAGGTGTCGTTGGCCAGTCTTTAGAAGATCTAGTACTTAGGAAGGGTCTTTCGTTCCTCTTCCTCTTCTATTAGCTCTAGGATCTCCTGTGTAAGATCTACTTCGTTAGCTTCTATTAGCGTAAGGGTAGCTATAGCCACTTATAGGAGATTAGTCGTATTAATCTTAGTCTCCTAACTATTATAGTTTTTAGCGAAGTAGCCTTGCTTGCTATATTAGAGGCAGGCTTTATTTTTAAACCTCTGTTTTTACTCTTCCTGCGAGATGCTATTCTTGCCCTAATAACTTTTCTTTAGTCTATATAGCTGTTTTCCCTTGCCGTTTTTCTTTTTATACTATTAGGCTTTATTAGTTATAATAACGTCTCCGTCCTGGTCTCTTCCTGCGGGCCTGGATCGATTCTCTTTTCTAGTAAGTAGCCTAGTACCGTGCTGTTTTTCTAGCTTGTGTTTATACAGGCGATTATCTGCTTTAATTATATTATTAATAAGTTCTTCTAGGTTGTTTGCTTTTCCTTAGTAGACTAATTTGTCTTTAACTAATTCTTTTAGTCTATTATAGTAGGTAATTATAAGTAGAGCTTCCCTCTATTTATTAAGTTCTGCTATAATCTGTTTAAACTCTAGCGTATAGAGTACCGCTAATTTCTTTTAACGTAGACGCTAGAGGCGTATTTTAGCTTAATATTCCTTATTAATAGTGCTAAATATTCCTTTTATAGTCTTGCAAAAGGACTCTTAGTCCTTAAAAGTGTTTTTAGTAGCGTCTAAATTATAATCCTCTACTTTGCTATTCTTAAGGAAGTTATTAATTATTAGTCTAGCCTATATAGCTACCTTATCTTGCATATTTATATAGGTAACTAGGATTTTATCTTATTCCGTGTTAAACTTTCCTAGGTTGTAGTAGATAAATAGTTCTATCTGGGTTAGGAACGTTCCTAGATGGCCCTTTCTAGAGTAGGGTTTAGGCTTTAGGACCTTTAGTTAATATTTTATATTTTATATTAGCTTATCTTCTTGCTTATCTAGTTAATAATTTCCTATAACTAGGCTATCTAAGCTACTTGTTTAATAACTATTTCTTTTAGGGTCTTTTCTTTAGGTGCCGGAGCTGTAGTAGTCGAGCTAGGTCCTTCTATTATACTATAGGGTAATTAAAGTATTATAAGGCTCTTACACCTTATTCTAATTTAAGTTAGGATAGTAAGGTATCGTAGTACTTTATAGATTATTTAATAATATAAGTTAATGTGACACTTAGCGCGAGGCTAAATAATCTAATCTTATAATAAAATAAAATAACTATTAGTTTGTATAGGAGAACATACTCGCATAGAAGATATATAAGTTAACTATAAGGAGTATAATAAAGGAAACTATCCTGTATATATATCTGCGTGCTTAGTTACTTAGTACTACTTGTAACGAGGTAGGCACGGTCGAACACGTGGCCTTCTCTCGCTTATAGAGGTTCCGGCTAGGCTAGGATCAAACACTAGCGCTAGTGGCTGACCCTAGCATATCCTATATATATTATACTATACGAGTAATACTTGGCTTAAGTATTCTCGTGCGTACCTTTTGGTGCAGGTGAGGAAGTCACATAGTATTGGCTTAGTAAGCGGGGCGCTTACCTCATTACACTACTAATTAACTAAGTAGTTACGTGACCTTAAGGTTAGCTCCTTAGCGCACTTATTAACCCGTTCTTTAGTTACTTATCCTTATAAGCGCCTATCCCCCCATCATCCTGTTCTGGTTCGTAACATAAGGCTACTAAAGCTGCTAATTAAGCTACTAGTAAGAAGGGAGGAGCCCTTTAGGCTAGTTATAAAAACTCTATTACTCTTAATAAGTTCTTTAAATACGAGGACTTTATATATAAAAGTAAGAAGGGTATAAATAGGATCTAGTACGTTAAATAGGTACTTAAGGACGTTATTTTTCCCTACTATAAAGCTATACGCGCTAACAATCCCTATACTTAGGTATTTTTAGTATAAGATAACGTCTACCTTTATAGCCTAGGGCTCTAATATTGCGCACCTAAAATTAAAAAGAAAGATATACGCTTTACTTTATACTCCCTTAACTTACCTAATCTACACCTAATTAAGCGCTATTTTAGCAGGCTTAAAAGTTTTTTAAAGGACTACGAAGTAAAGAGCGCGTTAAAATAAGCTAAAAATAATATAATAGTATTTATATAATCTATTTAGCGGGAAGATAAGATAATAAGGCAATATATAGCTTATTAACTCTATCCTAATTACTTTCGTGATGTGGCTAAAGCTTATAAAAAAGCTAATTATAATAATAACTTTATAGCATAATTTAAATACCTCTATATCTAGTATATTGCTGCTTAAAAGCTACTTTGATGGTATATTCACGATGTAGCTGAAATTTTCGGTGTTCAGCCAAGGAATTTCACGTGAGCGATAGTCCACTTTTTTCCACCCATTGTAGGAAAATACTCCGGTCGGCTGGGTGGGCCGACCAATAGCCGGGTGGAGGATACGAGGTGGGCCCATCTGGACGTGGTGATGCGCAGGAGATGTTGTGCGACGTATGGAGATCTGGAGGGATAAAGCGCGCGAGAATATGCCGTGCGGTATAGAGGATGTGATGGGTTTGAGGTACGTGGCACCAGCTGGCGGGGTGTGGTTCAAGACCAACTACTACTTGTGACAGAGTCCAGGTGGCCTTTTCAAAGAGAACAGGGTTGACTACCGAAGGAAATGCTGAAATGAAAATACCACGGAGAGGTGGAGTACTTCACAAACGATAGATAGATCAAGAATGCACAGCATTAGCATCACTATCATGCGTTCAAACTTTAACGTGATTCTCGTTCATTGTAGTCGTATATTTATTATTCCAAAACCCTAGTTCGAGAACTTATCCGGTACATTCTTCCCCGTTGCCTTCTCGAATGCGCCTCTTGCGCTATCGGTCTGCCACGCGTTAGCGTCACTCCTCAACCCCCTCTGGATCCCCGCGACGAAGGTGATAAAACGTACAATCTTCTCATTCACTCCCCGGTTCTTCTGCGTATCCTGCCCCATGGACCCGCCAAACTTCTTCTCCGCCGCGTCGAGGCCCTTGTCGAGATAATCCTCCTTCTGGCCACTGCCGGCGGCGTTGTTGGAGTTGGAGTTCATGATTCTCTATTCGGATTGTTTATGTGAAGAAGTAATAGGAGGTGGATTGATTGGTATGATGGCTTGTAGCTGAGAAGCTATGGATTGGTACCATTTATATAAGAATTATAGAGAGAGGCGAGGGGCAAAACAGGTTCCAAGCACCCGTTCCACACTGATGGCACAGCGATGTAATGCCCTCACTTGACAACCAACCGTTGTCCCTACGGTCCAGATATTAATCTGCAAGGCTGCGAATCTGCGACATCGAATGCAAAACTTGGCGCCAGCACCAGTAAAGCTTATCACTCCCTCCGTGGCTGGCTCCCCTTGACGTTTGGCTGCACACTTGACGTCGCCCCGCACCCAGATGACATCACCGCGTCCCTAGACCCTACCAAGATCCACTCCCACAATGACGCAGAACTGTGGGGGAACTCCACAACATTTTTTGCCATGCGGATTTATCGTATAGCTTGCTATGTTCGCTTACGTTGCTGTGAAATGCTCAACTACCGCGGCAGGCAGGCACGGGTCCTATGTCTGCCGGCTCGACCAAGGTAGCTTCCTATGCAAGGATTCCAAGCAGTAAAGATCCGTAAATATCCAGCCTCGCAAAAGCAATTCATGTTGCTCGGGGCTCTGTGAAGCCGTTGCCGTTGGCGCAACGGGAGTAAGGCTGTGCCTGAGCATCGTGTTTGCGCACCGCCCACGATGCCTCAGTCCCGCGCTAAGCCGCGTGCGTACGTGTTTGCATGCCCAGAGTGCGGCTGCCTTGCGTTCGCAAAAATTTCGTGTACCTCCTCCTTCAGCATCCCTCTTCCCCATACATCTGCTGCTAGAAACTGCAATCCATCTATTCGTCAACACGGTGATGCATGACCAATATGGGTCGGGTGCAGCATGTCATACCCTGATGGACCCCGACCGCCCAACAAACACTTTTCACATGCAAGACCTACATACGAAAACGCAAACTTCATGTTTGCTACCGCACTCATCAATTTCCCTGAAAATCTATCCTATCCATCCATACCAAAAAGGTAAACCATAGGGTATCTCAACAGGTAGGAAAGCCAGCTCAGCTCAGCCTATTCCAGAACACGGGGAGCAGCCAGCGAGCGGAAGAAGGAGGAAAGTAAAATATAACGCGGCCGTTAACCATATTCCACAAGCGAGACACGAGACCGAGCTCGCACACCGGCGGTCTCCACAATACCGCAGGTTGCAGGCTTCACAGGAAGCACGCAACGCCAAAACGCCAATGCTGAAAGGAAGCAGACCATGAGACCAACGCTGGAACGCACGACGATAAGACAATGGCAGAAAAAAGAGTAGCAAATACAGGAAGAAGGGGAAATCGCCAACGCCGCGGGAGGTGGATTTTCGATCAGGCAGCGGGCAGCTGGCCGAACTGGTTGATCAGCGAGTGGAGCAGGCCGCAGAAGATGCCGTGCAGCCACACGAAGAAGTCCTCGTCGCCCACAATCTCGACCAGGTTTTTGGCTTTCATGAGCTCACTGGAGATACGCGGATAACCATCCGGATCGACCTTTTTAGCGGAGAGGAAAGACGACACTGGGGTAATGTTGCGGGGAGCCGGTGTGCTTGCACTTGACAAAAGGGGCCGATCCTTCTGTGGTGATCTCTGGGAGGCCGGCATCGATGGCGCGGAAGTCCCAAACATTGGGGCGTCGGGTACTGCAGTGGTGGGTCGTGACAGAAAGGCGTCCTGGCTGTCCTGGCTGTCCTGGCTGTCCTTCTCAAGCACCTTGTCCGCTAAAGAGACAATCCGTTTGGCGATGGATTCGAAGACCTCGGTAATCTTAACCATGGCCTTAGTGGCACGAAGTCCGTCGCGCCCAGCCATAGCAATCAGAGCGTACTCACGCAACGCTCCACGTGAGTTAGGTTCCCGAAGCCGGAATATGTATGCGATCGTGTATCCGGCATGCGAGTCGCCAAAGAAAACAGGCCCTGAGGCTTTCCCCATGGGCAGCTTTTCTGTGGAGAGGGTACGCAGGCAGGTTCGTCGGAGCAAAGAGTAGGACTCCGGAGACTGCGGCTGATTGGTGGAGACGTAGCTCAGCGTGTGGGTGTGCATGCTCCGCGAATACATGGGCGAAGCAGGGACCGAATCTGGAGACATATGCGAGCCATTGCTGTCGAAGGATTTCGAGTGCTCGGTGTCAGAGGTATCGGACGATGTGGAACTACTCATGTCGTCGCTTGCGCTGAAACCGCGGACTGGGAAGTTGTGCGAGGTTCGCAGAACGGGACTTCCATTACGGCCGCGACCATCCTTAGAAGGACTCCCTGGTGCGCCATCTGGAAGCCTGGCAGTGACTTTCTTCGATACAACGATCTGGCAATTCTCGCAAACGTCGTCGGGGTTGTAGGTGCTACTTGCTCTCCTGCCGCCAAAAGAACTGTTAGAAGTTGGAAGACTGGGGAAATAAGGGTTATGTAAAGGCGACCTCGGGCTCGTGGGCGGGGTCTCGAAGGGTGACGTGAGCTGTGGTATGCGGCTACCCAGCTTCAGCGTCTTTAGAGGCTGATCATACAGTCCGTTGTAGGGGATCTGGGGAAGAGGCTCTTCGGAAGATGGCGTCACCCAGGGATTGCAAGAGTCGCATGGCGAGGCCGAGGCTTGGGTGCAGAAGATGGAAGTCGGACCGTGGTGCTCGCAAAAGTGCGCGAGCGAGATCTGAAGCCGTATCAGCGATGGGTCCCCAGGAACGAGGTCAGACGGCGCGGGAACGCCTCAAGCGCGCGGGTGGAGGGGTAGCAGCGGCTCGACTCACCGTAAAGTCCATGTTTGCTCGTCTATCTTATCGTTCACGACCTCATGATGCTCGGGAAGGCGCGATGGTGGGTCTTTGGTGGTGGCTCAGCTGACGGTGCCGGACCCCTGCGCGTGTTCGGGAAGAGTGTAGCTCGCGTGCAGATTGCGGTGGTGTGCTACGACTCGTCGCTGTGAGTGGTGAGTGTGCGGCTACGGTCGCCAGGTACGGCTCCACAGGTCTCAGGTGCTGGAGGGGCGGGCAATGTCGCGTGCGCGGTGTGGAGGGGTGAGGGTGTGGCACTCGGGGTATGTCTAGTCGCGGTCGCAAACAGTTGGGCGGCGTTAGAGAAGCCGAGGCGCTGGGTTTGGCAGGGCTGGTGTCCCGCAACAATGAATGTCGCCGTGCTCGACTTTTGGCAGGAAGGGACGCTGAAACGAGGGCGGGCGAGGGCGGGCGAGGGATTTAGATGGGCAATATGGGGTCCAGGCAATTACAGAGACGATGGTAGAGCCAGACGGATGCTAGCAGGGATCTCATCTGGCGGTGAATCTACGCTGGCGTCATTGGTGGCCGGCGGTAGTACCACAACATGCAACGACTGCGCTTTGACATGTGGAAATGCATACAGAACGCCACCTCGTGTGACCCTCGACGCACGGTCGCCTGTATCTGCAAGTACTCGAGTACTTCGAGTAACATCCCGTCGCAGCCCGAGGGAGAATCCTCACTTTCAGTTCCTCTTTCCTCGACACGTCGCACGCACGCCCAACGGTTCTGGATCGACCCAGGGCACATTCCAGCCCCAAGCCCGAAAACGGGCACTCCTCGCGCGACCTACATTCTCCCTCTGGCAACACACCCAATGACGCAGACTCATCTCGATACATCCTCGATTAGATGACGGAAACGTAGTGCACTTTCCGATCAGGCTGTGCGACTGCTGTATTTGGCCGGAGATCATCAGGGTGAATGTATAGCTGTTGGGCAGAATCCTTGGCTGTCACTCAAAGTCATGCCTCGAAACACTAAGTCTGTCGGTGCATCGCCGCACCTGCCTTTAATTAAGCGAACAACAACCCTTAATTCCGCGTCTAATCTGGTAATGCAATCCGAATCGCACCGACTCTGCCCATCACGTCTCGATATCTCACACTGCAGAGTTACTGGCGCGATCGAGTACACGCCCTAGACGCAATGTCCAGGTCATCCTGTGGAGCGAGTGGGATTGGGAGTGGGGACAATAGTCTATCACTACGGTGCTTTTCTCCTCGGCCGTCCCCGGATGAGCAACTCGCTGGTTCACATTCGCTCCCACTCCAAAGGCTTTACGTGACGGTTTTCCAGAAGCATTCTCGCGCAAAGAAGTCCCACCCTGCTAAGTTGGTCTTGAATTCACACCTCCAAGGACCTCGCTGGTTTGTGGTCGGTGCGGACGGCGCTACCACGCTCTGCAACCGCTGCAGGGTCCACATGATGTCGTCTACTCTTTTTTTGAGGCTATTTGCAAGCCCGCGTGGCTCGAAAAAATTCTGTAAAAGCAGAGTTGTAGATGTACTTGAGTAACGCTGTTGCCGCCGACCGGGATTTAGGATCGCTGTTGGTGGTCCCGCAATATGCATGTCACTGCAGTCCAGACCAGACACAGGAACATTAGCGCAGCCCGATTAAGCCGCACATGCCAGGTAAACACTAACTTCCGTCTGGGCGTCGCGTAGAAGACATTTGGCTGTGCGCATCGAGCCACACTGCAGGTGACCATGCGCAGCAATAAACTACTAAGGTACCCCAGGCTACCCAAAACATTCGAATTAGTTCCTTTGTACATCAGCTGCATGTGGGTTTGGGAAGCGTGCAAGGTTGCGCAACATCTGACACGTAAAATTTTCCAAGATGCAGCTGCATGAGCAGGCTTGTATGAGGTTTAGGTATGCATATGTCAACGGAATTGGACGTGGCACGATATGCATAAGCTCCGCATCTGGTAATCTCGTCTCTTGGTACTCGTTCTCGTACACACACTTCTATCCTACAATTCGTCGTCGCCTCCGTCGTCCGAATCGTCTTCTTCGGCGGGCCGCCCTCGCAGCAAGTCGTACCCCATCAGCTCGTTGAGAAAGTTTCGAGACGCCACAACTTCCGCGTAGCGGTCTTTCTCGTGTTGTGTAAACTCCATGCTTTGTGCGCTCATGCCCTCGACGATCAACGGCGTCCAGATCTGGTCGAGCTGCGTGATACCAATACTGCTGCACGGGATGTCGTCCAACAGTGCATGCGACGTGACGCCCAGATCCCTCCAGTGCTCCCGCCATCGGACGTTCTCGTGCGGCGAAAGACGGGTGATGAACGAATGCAGCAGCCTTCTTCGCTCACTGTAGTTCTCGCAAGCAAGCAGTTTTGCAATCGCACCTACGCCTCCGAGGATCAGGACAAACGCAATGTCTTCTACGCAGGCAGGCTTTCCGTGCCAGCCACAAAATACCTTCTCAACGGAGCCCGCATAGGTTGGCGGGCGAAGCTTCCGCATCAACACCTGCAGAATGAAGCAGTACATGTAGAAGAACTGCAGCCGCAAGGCCGGGTCAAGTTTCTTCAATATCTTCCGCTCCTGAACTGTGATACCGGGCGTCGTACATATGTCATATCCAATATGGGAGCGCGGTCGTATGCGCCCTAGATCTCGCTCTAGCAATACTCTGCGGTGTTCCTCGAGAAAATACCCTACACCAAACACTAACGGGATCATCTTCTCGTACACGGAAGCCCACAGCTGCTTCTGGCGCTGGTTGGTGTGCTTCAGCGTGTCCTTTAATACAAAGGAGGCCAGTTCCCGAGTCAAGCGAATAGAGGCAATGTGACGGCGGCGCATAGCCACTAGAGTAGATGAGCTCATGTTCTCGCATTCCATGTCCGAAGGGCACTCACACAGATAATGAAAATGGGCCTCGTTGGTCTTCGGCGCAGGGTACAGACGGGTATGCAGAGTTCCCATTTTGTGCTTCACCCAAAAGCGGACCAGCGCTGGACCGCATGCCGTGATGAGTTCATTCAGCGCCCGTGACGTTCTACGCAGAGCCAGAATATCTGCAATGAAGAGCTCGCACAAGACCTGAACAAGTAGTTCATTCGGCAGCAGTAGGAAAGCCCTATACAACGGACTACACAAAGCATCAGCACCACTTCCGACTTCCCTCTACAACACTCATCTCAGAGTAGCGCAATGGAACACTACATACCTTCCATTCAACGCCAACTCCTCCCCTAACCCTCCCCTCCTCACACTGCGGAACGACGCAATAAGCTTATTCTGAAAGATTTCGGCCGCCCTCCCAAAGCTCAACCCCTTCTTCCCCGACGATTTCTCTCTGTCCCCACCGATCACCACCGCACGCCCATTCCCCACCGGCGAGCTAGCCCGCCGGAATCTATCCATCTTTTTCTGCAAGACACTGTGCAAACGCGATCTTCGCGGCGGTGCCGATTTTCCCCGATGAAGCTGCCGCCCAAGAAAAGCCTAGAAGCTAATAGGGTAGGTAGACAACCACGAACGCAGCACTACCGCAGCGAGGCACGCATGTTAGTTTTAGTTTACGCAACCGCAGTCGGTGTGCGTTGCACGGCGGCAGGCGCGAGAATGTTCGAAGGGGGCGGTGGGCGGAGGGAAAGGGAGCGGCTCGAACGAACGTAACGTCTACGGGTGGAAACACGCAGCGCGGATGTGCGTGGTTGTAGCGGAGTTTCTAACAAGCGCGCCCGGGCTAGAACATTGACGGACGTGCCGCGTCGGTAAATCACGCCGATCCCGCGGGTGCCGCTCGCTGCCACGAGGGGAATCTGAAACGCGAGACGCGGCGGCAGGTTTGCCTGGCGCGGGGCTAAAAATATACATTACATAGGCTGCCACATTGGGAAGGGGGCGGCGAGTAGGGAAGGTATTTATGCCTCGGGAGGAATTTTGGGGCACTGAGACGGCTTTTGACGCCGTTGTCTGGGTGCGAGAGGAACGGGAGAAGATGAAGATGCGTGGGTGAGGGCGAGATGCGCGTCACATGCAAGCTGTTGGGTTGCTACCGAGCGACATTCTCTGACAGCTGTATCACGGGAGATGCTGCCCATGGCTCCCGCAGTGGCCTGCAGAGTCGGAAATCGGCTTGTTTTCGTGGCCATGTGGCTTTATCGTCGTGCGTATGCGAGCGGTGCTGTATAAACTATAATGGCGCCTTCTGTGCCACCGAGATGTCTGAGATGCTGTGTTCTCTTTGACGGGAACAGGGCGAAGCGATGTCTCCTGTTGTCGCTTCCGTATATGCACATCTTGTCTGTCCCCGGACCCCGCGTCCTACCATGTCTATGAACCAAAACACTATATGTGCAATGGTACCTTCTATCGCGATGAAGCATAGGCTCCAGACGCCATAAATGCGATGGTCAGGCAAGATGATGCAATACTGAAAATCCACTACGCGCGACCCCTCAACAAACCCCTCCGAACGATTCTCGATTTATAACCCATTCGTTACACCGCATGAATCGCAGCTCTGGGGTTCCCTCGTCGGCTCGGGGCGTGCAAAACACGAGGTCGCACAACACCACCGCACTCGAAACACGACATGGCGCGCCCAGCCCGACCCATCGTCCTCTCTGCCCAAACCATCGCCGCAATGCCCGAAGAGGGCTTCTCAGAAGCCGCCACGCGCGGCGACGTCACCTGGAAAACGCTGCTGTCGTCGTCGCGGACGCTCAGTGACACGCTGACGTCTGGGCTTGCGAGATGCGCGCCCAGAGGCGGGCATCTGAAGTGTCATCGGCATACGCATCCTGAGGTGTATCATGTGGTGCAGGGTCGGGGGATTGTTACGGTCGATGGCGAAGAGAAGGAAGTTGGGAGGGGGAGTGTGGTGTTCATTCCGGGGAACGCGGAACATGGGATTAGAAATGAAGATGATGAGGACGACTTGGTGTGGTTGTATGTGTTTGCAGTGGATACGTTTGAGGAGGTGGTGTATCGCTTTGGTGAAGGTGGGACGAAAGCGAAGCTCTAGATATAGAACGAAGAGGCAAGATGACTGTTAAAGACTGTGATTAGTTAGTCGGCGACATGTGATTGTATCATGGGTTTTCGAGGTTTTAATTCATCGCCGTTAACGACATGAACAGATTATTCGACACCATTTACTGAGAAACGCAATAATCACGCAATAAAAGGGCGCACCGAAATAAGATGCATTTGCAATAAGGGCGGATCGATCCCTCAAGAGGAAACAATTGCACTGTCGAACGTAGTGGGCAGTGGGTACTGTCAGCGTTTCGTGGATCCTGCATGTACCCAACCCGGACCAGGACTGGCATTTCTCTACACACGACAGCAAGCAAGTTAGCTTATTCTTACGGAGGCTCATCACGTCCGGCGAACCGAAGCTATCTTGAGACCTCGTGTTCAAGTCGGCAGCTTTTCGTTACAGTCCCCTCGTGTTAATTCGTCCACTTTGGAGCGGTCACTGAGCCGCGGGGCCACTGGACGTAACCCCTGGTAGAACGGTTACGCCCGGCTCTAGACTCTATTAACAAGAGTTAAAGTAACCAAGGAGGCGTAGTAGTCCGTAAAAGAGGTGCTGAGAGTGGGGTGGTGGGTTGCCCTGTACACAAACAATGAGGCGTTACAAGGCATAATGTTAAGGTGAGGGTGCCAAGGCTAGTTCAGCCTCTATATTGCTTGGTTTAGTTACTACCTGTGGTACTAACTAGGTCTTTCGCGAGCACTCTCTATGATGTACTGTACCGTCTTCGACACCAACTACGAAAGAAAAGCTCATACCAAATACACTTACTACGGCAAAGTCACCGTCACCCTTTGGAAGACGTCTGCCTGATCAATGAGTCCATACTGTACATAATTTAGAATTGAGGGCTATCCGATTCGTCTAGCATGATATCAGGCGGGAGATTCTATTTGATTGCTTACCTGCTGCTGATGCACATGTATGACAGACGGTCAACCAATCACGAGCTTGAACACACTCAACTTCCCGCTGGGCTTACCTATGCGCTCCACAGGACAACCTGGACACCGAATTTCTGTTTACTGAACAACAAGAAGTTAGCGGCCTCGGAGGATGTTAACGCTATACCCAACTGCGTTCGTGCTATCCTATTTTGGTAGCACTTCCACCTAAGCGAGCACACCTTGAGGTTGATCAGCCCCAGAGGTTGATTAGCCCCAGAGGTTGATCAGCCCCAGAGGTTGATCAGCCCCAGAGGTTGATCAGCCCCGCCAAATTAATCACCTACTTAACACTACCTTCGCTATTAATAACGCTTAATTAATATAGGCAATTATAAAGTAGCTATATAAGCTACTATTATAAATCTTAATATTAAAATTTTTTCTAGCTAGCGCCTAACTACGCGAGTCTATAATATTACGTAATCTACGCTATCTACGCGCGTTAATAAAGGCGCGCTAAACTACGCTACTTACTAGTATTAATAGTAATTATTACCTAATTAAAAAAACTTCCTTATAAACTAAATTATTAATTAAAATAAAAAAAATGCCTTTTATTATACGAGCGCACTTAAGAAATAGTAATTTAAATTTTATATCTTAATAGTAATATCTAGCCTTTTACTAAGTAATAGATATAGTTCTTTATTACATAAAACTTATGTATAATTATTAGTAAAAAGCTTAAGACTTTATAGGCTAATACTATTATTTTTAAATAAATACGCGTATTTTTAAACTATTTAAAGCAGTTTAAATATGCCTTAATATACGCGTTAGGGATATATAGAATATAAATAAGACTAGAATAGCACTAAGTATATATATAAATTCTAGGGTACTTATACTTAGTTATAAGAAGTAGACTTATATAAAGTCTTTAAAAAATTATAAGTAGGTCTTAATAATTAACTACGTTTTATAATAAGGCGGAAACTACGCTACGCTACTATCTTTAAAAATTAAAACTTATAAATAATATAGTTTTTAGTAAAATTTGTATCTAATTAGCTATATATAACCTCTAAAAATAAATAAATATTAAAAAATATAAGTATTAAGTAGCTAGAGCGTATTTATATTTTAAAAATAGTATCTAATACTTAGTAATATTAGCTTTTACTACTTAATAGATATGCTAGCTGTATTAATATTAAATTTATATAAATTTATAAAATTAATAAAATAACGCTTTAATTTTTATATTCTTATTTAATATATCTTTTATAGCCTCTTAACCTTCCTAGATTCTTTATTATTAAGTTAAAGTATTAGAATTAGATACGTAATCTATGAAGTCTTAATAATACTACACTAATTAAAAAAACATTAAATACTATTACTTAGCATAAGAAAAAGGCGTATTAAAGAGAATAATATAGATAAGATAGTAAATAATAAGTCTTATTTTATAAAACTTTAATTATATAATTTAGTTATTATAAATACTTAATTACCAAGTGTAATGAGGTAAGCGCCCCGCTTACTAAGCCAATACTATGTGACTTCCTCACCTGCACCAAAAGGTACGCACGAGAATACTTAAGCCAAGTATTACTCGTATAGTATAATATATATAGGATATGCTAGGGTCAGCCACTAGCGCTAGTGTTTGATCCTAGCCTAGCCGGAACCTCTATAAGCGAGAGAAGGCCACGTGTTCGACCGTGCCTACCTCGTTACACCTAGTAATACTAAAATAACCTAATTAATTAGTAATCTAATAGATTTAATATATAGTACGCTATAAAAACCCTAAAATATTTATATTACTTAATAAGCCTTATTATAGTTAAAAAACCTATTATAATCTACCTAGGTATTACTATTAAAAGTAAGTAAAATTATTATAATAGCTAATAGTTACGTAGCTAGGTAAGAAGTAAAAATATTATAATTAAATTATTAATTATTAATTTTAAGCTTTATATAGAGAAGAAAGCGTATATAAGTTAATTAAAATTAAAAGTTTATAGACGTTAAAGCTATTAAGACTATAATTAATTAAGCTACTACTTAAAGAGCTTTTATATTATAATTAGCTATATTAAATATAACTTTAGTTATTAATAAGGTAGCTACAACACTAAGCTTCGCAGACATATGTACGCGGTTTTAAATATAATATAGCGTTGATTGATTGTCGCGACTTTTTGATGGGTGATTGATTTGGCGGGGCTGATCAACCTCTAGGTGCGCTCGCTTAATACTAAGCACATATGCTTTGAAATTTGAGGGAGGTGCATGCCACTGCATGGTATGCAGTCCGGTTTACTACAGTACGTTCAGTAAACACAAGGATGGCGAAGAAGAGAAGGAACAAGGGGGTCGGTATAAGAGCACGAGTTCCTCATACATCACCATCAGATCATCTACCCAGGAAACCAACAACTGACAGAAGAATTACTCTGATCCTACCCGCCAGTATCCAACATGTCAAAAGGCACAGTTCTCATCTCAGGTCTCAACGGCTACATTGCCGCTGTCACAGCAAAGCACTTCCTCGACAACGATTACAAAGTTCGAGGGACAGTCCGCAGGCTCGCATCAGCAGAATCGCTCACAACAGGCCCCTTGATGAAGTATGCGGAATCCGGAGCCCTTGAAGTTGTCGAAGTGCCCGACATCACCGTCGACGGCGCCTTCGATGAAGCCGTTAAAGGCGTGACCGGCATCGCGCACCTCGCCACCCCTGTCGCCTTCGATTTTCCAGATGGGCCCGAGCCCGTCATGAAAGCAGCCATCCAAGGCACCCAAACCATCCTCAACAGCGCGCTCAAAGCGGGCCCACAGCTGAAGTCTTTCGTGGTGCTTAGCTCCATCGCCGCGGTGCGCAACCTGACACCCCCGCCTTACACCTTCACCGAGAAGGACTGGAACGACTTCGCTGAGCCCATGGTCATGCAAAACGGCAAAGACACCCCCGGCTTCATGATTTACGTCGCCAGCAAGGCGGCTGCCGAGAAGGCCTTCTGGGCGTGGCGCGACGAGAAGAAGCCGTCGTTCGCCATGTCGGCGCTGAATCCCGTCTTCGTCATCGGCCCCGCGCTCATCCCGCCCAAGTCCCCCGCCGAGGTCGGCGGAACCGTTAAGCCCGTCTTCGACATATTCAGCGGCAACCCATGGCCGCCTGCGGATGCGCCTATAGTCGCTGGCCTCGGCCACATCGTCGACGTGCGCGATGTAGCGGCTCAGACGGAGTATGCGATTGCGCACCCTAAGGAGGTGGATGGCGAGCGGTATATCTCGTATGCGTCAGTGGCGACGGCACAGTCGATTGCGGATATACTGAGGAAAGCGTTCCCCGAGGCAATGGGGAGGATTGCAGAGGGTACCCCCGGGCAGGGGTACAACAAGGATTATACCCTGTTTGATAAGACGAAGGAGCAGGATATTGATGGAAGTAAGGGGAAGAAGTTGTTGCCGGGTGGGGAGTACATCCCTCATGAGCAGAGCATTATTGATACGGCGAAGAACTTGGCGCATTTGGTTTAGGGGTGGAGGTATGTGGAATGAGTGATGATCGGGATGACAGATATTCCGCAACGAAAAAGAGCATTAATATCATATTGGACATGTATAAAGTTTAATCGCTGTGCCAATTCTGCGTGAAGAAGGTTTAGCTTGAAGACGCTCCTGCCGTTAAGACTTCCATATGGCCGCCTTCGCTGACTCACGAACGCATTTCCTATTCCACCGTATATGAATCCCTCCAGTGCAGATGGAACGACATCCAAGCGGACTGGTCGGAACGGGCGTGAGACACATTGGCTAGGATGGACTCATCCCACGATGCTTTCACAAATTGTTTCCTGGTTGTGACAGTCACAGTCGCCACTCGCTATCAATGGTTTTTTATTGTTACTTACAGGTCAAATTTCTACCCAGTTCATTAAACTAGGAGATCGGAAGGTCGTGAAAGGCTTTCAGGATAGTGCTTAAGAACTTTTGGCAGGTGCGGTACGATACCTTAAAATATTAGTCGGCCTTCATTCATCACAACCATGCGGCTTAAAAATACAAAACATCCTTTGTAACACTTCACTTTATTTAGATTCGAGGTAGCCTTTTTTAGATTACTCGTTTTAATAGATGCCCTTCGCGTTTCGACCGTGATTATTCTATGTCTCCACTAAGGGAAATAGACTAACCATATTAGAGAGCCCTGGCTGGCGTCTTTGGGTCCACACCAGCGCGGCTTCCTGTTTCATCCACCAACTACGCCGCCACCTTTGAAAAAAATTAGATAAACACTCTCTAGAGCGCATTCGATATGGGTAGTGATTCTAGCGATCTCTCAGTTTCTTATGAGCCCGAGGAATGGGCGTACCCCGCTACTAAGCGCTATCGTCTTCGCCGAACCATGCTTCCTTTCCTTCCGTATCTTGACAAGGCTGGCAATACAGGACCCTCCAGTACAGAGTCTGTTCCAGCTTACGATCTTGATACTGAATGGATCGACCTCGATGTCATTCGTCATTGGCTGCATACTTGCGATGAGTCTCACAAGGCACATTGCAACACTGGAATCACCGACCTGGCTCATTGGCGAGGGCCCGTGTGGCTTATTGATGTCTACAAAAGATGTGTTGTATCCGTTTCATCTCCGATGAAGTACTTTGCTTTGAGCTACGTGTGGGGCAAAGAAGATACGACCTCATGCTTGGCTTTGGGCAGGGCTAACTTGCGCGAATTGCAAGTACCGGGTGCTTTGCGATCTGGACATCCAGGGATGCCCAAGTTACTCGATGATGTCATCTCACTCGTAGCAGCACTCGGAACGCAATATCTCTGGATCGATCGATTATGCATTGTGCAAGATGGTGGACTGGAGAAAAGCGCAGAGATCAACAGGATGGATACTATCTATGCTGGAGCATATGCTACGATTGTGGCTGCCCAGCCCGAACTGAGAGGGCTCCCTTCGATCACAGGTCCAAGGGATTACAATATATCACAAGAGATGTACAGCACAGAGGCCAAAGGTCACATTGCAGGGCGACGCTATTCTGGAGGCTCCATGAGCGAGGTCATCTATTCTACAGCAGAACATTTTAAAACCGACCGGGAGGTTTTGGAAAATCTTTCTGCCAAACTTATGCAAAGCAAATGGTACAGCCGTGGATGGACCTTCCAAGAACAGCTGTTCTCCAAACGACTCATAGTCTTTCACGACGATACTGTTAACTGGGAATGCCACTGCTGTGCTTTTCATGAAGCGCAGGGACGGATTATTCCAGATAGCATCTCACAATGCGAACGAGGTTCCACTGCACTGGAGAACACTACCAACATGAATATGCCAATATGGCCAGATATGTATCGATACGCCCGCCTCGTAAGCCTTTTTAATTCTCGCGAACTTTCGTTTCCTAGCGACGTCACAGATGCTTTCGCTGGCGTTCTCTCGCATCTCAGCAGGAGCTACGACGGTGGTTTCATATCTGGTATTCCGGCACTTTTCTTCGATGCCGCCTTGCTCTGGCAACCTTACGGACCTTTGGAACGACGAAAAGCGGGCAGCTTTCATGCTCCAGATGCAGGTAGCGTCCTGCCAAGCTGGTCCTGGGCTGGTTGGCACGGGACACTACAATCAGAAAGCTGGCGTTCCGCTTATGCGTATCTGCCTACCGATCCAGATTTCGCTGATATCGGAAACGAAGAGCGTTCCGAGCCCATTAGTTGGACTACCTTCCCAACCCGGCGGTGGTATTACTTGGATGACCACGGCGAGAGACACCCCATCAAAAACCCCCCACCTTCAGATAAGGACCACGAAATTGACGACCGGTGGCAACGCACCGACTGTGGCGCTGCTGGCAAGTCTTACTGGAATATCCGTGGCCAGGACACCCAGAACTTCATTTACCCCATCACTCTCCGCGATCCGCACTCCGCGCCTACACCACCTATCAAGGCGCTTTATATTACCACCACCACCGCGCGTGCTCATCTCAAAGCCGGTTCGCTCTTCACCAATCGCCTAACCAGCTTCTGCCTCTGCGTCAAACTTCATCATCCCTCAGCGTCTTCTGATGCAATCGGCTTTCTTCGGTTTCCATTCGATACCGACGAGCAATTACCTACACTACGCTCCGCTACGTACGAGATCATTGAGTTATCTAGAGGCAAAGTCGAAAACCGCGACACCGAGAAAGTGGCATTTGACGAGTGGGACCAGCTGGATTGGTCGACGCTTGGCGACTTGTATGAGTTCGCGAATGTTATGGCTATCTCGTGGAAGGATGGGGTTACGTACAGGGAGGCGGTGGGTAGAGTGGAGTGGGGAGCTTGGAGTGCGTTGGAGAAAGAAGACGTCGATGTGGTGCTTGGGTAACTTACCTACTGAAAACTGATGGTGACGATGTTAGGGAGGCTTTAGATCGGCGTTGCTAGTATTTGCGGTCAAGTCCTGACTGTCACAGAAAGAGTTCAGGAGGAGCGAATGCCGATTGGCGGCTCTGCATGCTAGATGTGGACGAAGACAAGATCACTCAGCAGTGTGAACTGGCGGCATCCGAGATTGGATCTCACGTACTGCTTTCGAAACTGTCTTGTCAAAACAAGTTGACAGAGTCCTGCATGCGCCAATTTAAAGGTCATGAATCAAGGCGGACATTCGTGCGCGATGCGCCAAAAATTCAGAGTCTGAAAGAATCCGTGGATCTCAAGAGAACAACCCACAACCGCCAACGCAACGCGTTTCAAACCATGGAATGCATTTGGGCACTTCGCCGCTGTCAGGTATCCTTCAAATTACCGATAATACCCACGGGTGTGACGACACCATAATCAACGATAATGTGACGTTCCACAGTCGCTTCAACTTCAAACTGTACTCGCTTCTCGCAACTGGACACGGCAGCCGGCCCGGCAAATTAGATGAAGCCTCAATATCGACCTCACCACAGCCGCTACTTCGCGAGATTACTGCCCAATCGATATTGCGTCTGAAACACGTATCCTTGGCACTTACTTCTCGTTATAAGTGTAGCAAGCATCTATATGGCGGCTAAAGCGATTTCCAGAATCTGGTAGATGACAGCACTGCATAATGTAAAATGTGGAGGGCAGGCGGAGCGCATGCCCAGCGCCTCCAGGTCAGACGACTGCTCCACGGTTATTACTATGGGGTTTATGCACGAATTCCGGGCGGCGGATAGAGTGTGGATCGTCATCATGTCTACACCGAGTGCAGTCCGCAAGCCTGGAAACGGGGGCGACGATGGGGTATATAAGTGCCGCGGCGTGGACAATTATTTAGATATCGACACGCGTGTCGAACAGTACATCGCTACATCGGAGAGATCCCTGCGCGGTCCGCTCTTTTCGCTATGAAGTACTTCGCCGCTGCTGTGCTTTCTCTTTTGCCGGCGCTCGCGTCCGCGCACTGCGTCGCTCAGCGCGTTCGTGTGAACGGTGCTGTGAGTTATACGTCTAGTCTATAGAACTCTGTTAGATATGCTTATACGATTATCAGGATCAAGGTCAGCTCGTCGGCATCCGCACGCCCAACTCGAACAACCCCATCCAAAATGTCAATGACGGCAACTTCGCTTGCAACTCCGGCTTCCACACTCCCGTCTCTTCAACAATAATCAACGTTAACGCTGGCGATAAAGTCGGAACCATGTGGGGCCATGTCATCGGCGGTGCTCAATTTCCGGGCGACGAAGATAATCCGATCGCTGCTTCCCACAAGGGTACGTCCCACCTTCCTTGATCACCATCGCAATGGCTAATTATACACAGGTCCCACAATATTCTACCTGTACGTTGCACCTTCCAGATGCTCTCCAGGAACTCCCAACCTTACATATGTGTAGTGCAAAGGTCGATAACGCAGCCACCGCCTCCGGCCAAGGCCTCAAATGGTTCAAGATCGGCGAAGATGGTCTCGATGGCTCCGGTAAATGGGGCGTCGACCGCATGATCTCTAACGGCGGATGGGTCGACTTCACGATTCCTACCTGCGTTGCTCCAGGGCAGTATCTTCTCCGCACCGAAATTATCGCTTTGCACTCGGCGAGCAACCAGGGTCAGGCGCAGTTCTACATCGTAAGTTCATGCTTTCGGGTTTTGATCCTACAGTCGAGAGAGTGCGTGTACTAATGAGCGATGTAGGGATGCGCCCAGATCAACGTCAGTAGCTCAGGGACGAGCACCGGCAGCCAGACTGTGAGCTTCCCGGGTGCTTACTCGGCGAATGACCCGGGGATCTTGGTGAGCATATATAATAATGTTGGTCAGCCTGTGGGGAACGGGCAGCCATATAAGATCCCGGGGCCGGCGAAGCTGAGCTGCTGAATTGGTCGATGGGAGCGAAGATAAGACGCTTGCGGATAGGGCCATGTTGTGCATTGCATATCTTTGTGCTGAATATAGTCGTATAATGATATTGGAATAGCAGGACCAGAGCTGCTGGTACTTGTGAGTGCCTTACGAGGACAAAGTACGTGAACAACAACAAGCTAAACTCTGTCAATCATTGTGGCTCTAGATAGTAAGTGTACTGTTGCATCTAAAGACAAGTCGTGGTCAAATTCAAAGTCAAAGGGGTTACGAAAATGCAAGACATCACGCTGCAGTGCTCTCTCTACCGCTTCATCAATCATCGCAGGTGCCTTCATTTTTGAGTACTTCTTTTGATCCAGGATATGACGCTAACATCTTCAGGCATGCTGAAGTGTCACATTGTGTCGTGAAACACTGTCCATCCATCCGCGAGCAACTGCTCCATCATAAACAAGTCCGTGGCCTCACTAGCCAGGCTCACGTAAATGGCCTACATACCAGATATGACGGACCGTCTCAAACCCATTTACCTGCGCCAGGTGCTGTGTCACCTAGAAGTATATCATCAGCACTGATCGACGTGGGACACAGCTCGCTCGCCACTCAGAGCCAGCCCTACAACGTCTAGACCTTCTCATAATACTTGTCCAGGTCACGAAACAATGCGTCCGAAAAATCTGCATGTCTCAAGAGCACCGTTGCTTTCAAGGCATCTCTCAAAGCCTCCTCCAGGTACTCATCGATGTCCTCGCACCACCAATCGGTTGCCATATAGGAGCAGAAGTCGGCGATAAGTCGGCGGGCGGGTGATCCTTCAGATGTGCCCCGGTAGATGACGCGGACTGCCTCTCCTGAAGGAATGACGAGATTGGTGAGAGCCATATGCACAATAGTCTCGAGGACGGCATTCTTGAAGACCGCATCCTTGAGCTGTTCGCCGAGGACGTACAAAGTCGCAAGGAATGGAGTGTCAAAACCGAGAGGTACATCGTCCTCAGCCACCCGAGGAATCGTCCCTAAGTAAAGCCAATGGACGTAGGAGTTGAAGGCATCGCCATCGGAAACGATGGAGATGGTGTGCTTGTCATCGCGGCTCGCATCCCACTCACACTTGGTGGCGGCCTGGAAGAACTTGGATGAAGCGCGCAGGAGATCGCGCGGGACGTAGAACTGGCGCGGCTCGGCCTTCGCGTGCTGCTCTAACTGTGTGAAGGAATCGGTCTTTTCGGTCTGCCCGTCCTGCTCGTCTTCATAGTTGACGATGACCTTGATCGTAGGTCCGCCGAATCTATACGTTTGTCAGAAACGAATTTCAACTGTTCCGTTAGAGCAAGATGCACATACTCTTTGGATTTTGACTTGAGAACTAAAGGAGAGCTACAAGTCAGCTCAAGTCTTATATATACGGTCAGTCTGGGGTATGGCTTACTGCGGTGATCTTTTGTCGGTGCCATTGAAGCAGCTTCTTTGACGCTGTAGCGTCGTCGTCGTTGTCGCTTTGCAATGCAAGATGCGGGTTCAAAGAGTCTGTTGAGTAGCCGCCTTAAGTGCGGCAGCTTTGCAATGGAGATCACCGCCGATGAAAGATCGGCCGAGTTGGCATGTTCTGGCATTTTGGGGTGGTGTTGTCGTGGTGTATTATATAGAGCGCAGGAAAGAGATGCGCCGCGCCCGAGCTCGAAGTCTAGCCGAAACGGGGAATAATTGTGAGGCCACCTCTCATGACTGAGGTGGTCGAAGTGAAGTTGAACACTTCAACCCTGGTGCAAGTATGATTCCAGTACAACACCTTTTAATTCCTTTGGAGCAAACGCGATGTCCATTGGCTCATTGACGCACGCGATCCACCTGTCAACAAGGAATCAGCAGCGTGATCATGTATGTATTTGGTAAGGAAACAATCAGTGTGACGGCCTCTTGATTGTCTGGCAATGGTTTCATTTCCCACCTTGTCGCTAAATGCAAAACACAGGGTCTCAAGGCAAGATACGAGCAGAACTCAATCCTTGGACTCCTAGTCATCTAACGGAGAAGTTTCTGAACATACGACGTACTCAGAAATGCTGACGAAGCGTTGAAACCACGTTGAGCGCTTTCACTGCTTCGCATAGCCCGCTCGCGTCAAACGCCGACGCAACTCTTCCCGGGCGGTTGGGGCTCGTTCCGCCGTCCCTGTCATGGCCATATCTCTAGCCGCTCTGGTGTCCATATCATCCAGGTCCGTCGCAGGCGAGTCTAAGTCTGGTATGTGCGCCATCGGCTGTACATTTTCCTGACCCGCTGCTAGGAATGGTGACGGTGGTAGATTCTCCAGGTTTACCGCCGGTGTCACACCGTTCATTAGGGCTGGGTCAACAGGCATATCAAACCCATTATGTTGAGAATCAAAGTGGTAGAACGATGGGTGTTGCTGTGCTGCTTCGATCTGAAGTTGTCCGTTGGAGGAGTCGGCTCTCTCGATCGGGCGCGGCTGTGGGGATGACACGAATTGCTGGGATAACGGAGGCGTCGATTGTGACTCAATAGAGTCCTGCGATGGCGGTGCCCATCGTGTTGGTTGGCCTGTTCTTATCCTCTCGATGGCAAGACCCTTGTTCATCTCGCTGCACTCTGGGCAGTTGCGGATGACTTGGCTGACTGTCTCCTTGATACGCACCCAGTGGAAGGACTCCGCTATCGTAGCTGTCGTCTTGTTGATGCCTCCGTGAGCTTTATGATGCACGTCTCGGGCGATTTCATATTGACGTTGAGGATCAGAGATCACCTCTTTGCCTTTGAGCATGAGGCGTTCCGGACCTGCTGAGCTGGCCGGATATAGCTTGTAATGTGTTGCAGCGCTGCGAAGTCGGCTCTTCTCTGCTCTATCTGCGCCATGTGGGTATTTGCCGTTCTTGAGGTAGAAGCGGATTTTGTCGAAACGTTCCTCTGAAATAAAGTCGTCATCTTGGCCCAAGTCTCTACCATATATGATCGCATCCACAAGTTCACCTGGATATGACTTCAGGTTGCCACAGCCTTTGACGCGGCCCAGCCGTTTGAAACCGAGCGCGTCCCATATTCGGCAGGAGGCGACGTTAGTCTCGTAGACGAGATTGAAGACAGAGTACGTGTAACCCTACGGAGAACGGAGATTAGGTGACATTGCTCCGGTGGTATTCGCGTATGTAGACTTACCAATTTGGGAGCCCAGTCTAGATATATCTCACCCATTAAACGACCCACACCGCGATTTCGTGATGCATCCGTAACCAAGAAACCACCATTACATACATGGCTTGATCGACCAGGGTAATTCGGCTTGATATAGAAGCTGCCCAAGCATTCCCTCTCCCAATCACAGCCGTTTCGTGCCATCTCATGTATTTGCCGTCCATCGTGAATCTCACCTAACAACACGATGGCCCCAAAAACACCGAACCAGTACGGACCGAAGCTCTCAAACGGAAGCGGGTCGACCATGGGATATGTGTCGCCCTTCTCAATTTCCCGCCCCAGCTGGTCACAAAGATAGGCGAGTAGTGTAATAGGAACTTGGTTAGGCGCGGAGAATGGTATAACGGTCGCAATCGTTACGCGATCGCGCAAAGTCACTTGACGAGGGGCCACGCCAACAGGCAAAGGACCGCCCGGCGGTGGGTAAGGTACATTGCCTGATGTGCGCATAGTGATGGGCGCGGTTGGGTCTTCCATCATGGCAGGTGGCATCGCCAGGTGTATATGTCGGCCTTTGCTGAAAGTGTCTTTGTAAGATACAGCCGCACTGATTGGTTATCAGAATACCTTGCTGGGGTGTCAGTTATGAAGCATTGCACGGTAGAAGCTGCTGAACGCCGCGCGGGGCAGTATCCCCTACAACCGGAGGCCATGTTCTGCACAGCACATACATCCAAGGTATGTTCTCGACAATGCTGTGTGCAGAAGGAATTATGGGGCAGCGGCAGACGGGACTTACTCGGTCGCGGGAGTGGGATCACATATACTGAGGCGTGACTGAGATTGATCAGTGTGATCAAAGATGGTTTGGAAGATCCCCAACTTTCGCTTGCCCAGCCAGTCATGTCTTAGCTCGTGCCAAGAATCAGCCATCGTCACCTATCTCCCCTCGGATTCTCCGAAAGAGTAATAGAGTTTTGGGCATTATTGTAAATCCCATCATGTCTTTATTTGTAACGGGTTTAATGATTGTGTAAAGTGAACCTACGAGCAAACTCGATTCTTCTTTAAACGAACTGCGACCTATAGATACAGCCCTGGAGTAAGTATGTATAAGGAGTGGCACGAAGCCGATGGCGGTGGTCATGCCATCTTCTGGACGTAAGATTCGGAATTAACAAATTGACGCGCATTCATGTTATGTTGCATAGTCTTGGCACGTCAGCACATTCGACCACGCCTTTGCATCGGATCCGTGGATACTACCAGTGCTTGGGAGGTACCAAAACTACGATTTAAACGGCCATATTGGATATACAGAAGCTTAAGACTCTCAATTTTTTGCGAAATCAACGACCGCAACCAATGTAGAGTTTTTCTGCCAAGCGCGCCTCGATGACAAGGGTTTCTGCGTGAGACTGAAATGGGTTAAAGGATGGATATCAACAAATGCTGTAGTAACGATGGAGTTAAGTCTACATTCCTTGGCTAACTCTTCCACACGGTCATCCCGGCCGTAACGTGATATCACATATCCGAAACGTTTATATTCGTTCTTGGCTTGTCAACAGAATACCACAACGACAAAGAGAAGGTGAAGAGACGTGATGGACTATAAGAATGTATAAAACACCACCTAGAATTGCTCTGTACCGTATCAAGGAGCTTTTCATCTGTCTGTCGCAGCCTCACCATCTCCCGCCATGAAAGCAGCAGTTACCCTCCTCAGTCTCGCCATTATGCAAGCGATCGCTCAAAATGCGGAGTACGAATACGTGGTCATCGGTTCTGGGCCTGGAGGCGGTACTATAGCAGCAAACCTCGCCCGCGCAGGGCACTCTGTCTTCCTCATCGAAGCTGGAGGAGATCACGGAGATAGCCTGCTACAGCAGATCCCGAGCATGTAAAGTCTCCTCTGCTCACCCTCAAACTGTTATCTGACTATGTCTAGGGCGGATCCATAGGCAGAAGATCCAACCATGTCATGGGAGTTCTACCTCCATCGTTACCAAGACGAAGAGCAAGCCTACAGGGACTCGAAATATACATGGCGCAACAATGATAACACCCTGTATGTTGGAACGGATCCACCAGAGGGAGTAGAGTCCCTTGGAATACTGTATCCAAGAGCAGGGACGTTGGGTGGCTGTGGGAATCATAACGCTCTCAATCTTTCGTGAGTAGACTCCATGAATAGGACCTTTCTGTACCACAACCCAACTCTTTTGTTGACATTTATCCTCGCACGAAGATTACTCCCGGACAACGACTGGGATCGTATTGCCAACCTGACAGGCGATTCTACGTGGAGCGTTGAAACTATGAGGCGTTATTATAAGCAGATTGAGAACAACCATTATGTTCCCAGAAACGGTACCGAGAGCAAGGGACATGGTTTCAACGGCTGGCTTGGGGTGAGTTCACGCGTAGCCTGGCTATACATAATGTTGTCTAACCAATTAGTCCAATCGCAACGAGATTGATCTCTTCGACCCACAGCCTGGCTTCATTGAGCATCTTCAACGACTGTTTTGTGCTACTGGAAAAGTCTGCCCGGATAGCACTCAAGAGACTTTCACCCTGCTCCAACGAGATCTGAACCGGATCGACCGAGACCGTTATGAGGAGACGGAGCAGCGCGCAAACCTATCTCCGGGACACGATCAACGAACTCAATGACGATGGCTCACAAACATATCCCCTGACAATTGCCACCAACTCCTTGGCGACGCGCGTGCTTTTCGACACTTCCGGTGGAAAGCCACGTGCAACTAGGGTTTCCTTTCTTCGCGGGCAAGCTCTGTACCGTGCCGACCGCCGCGACAACGGCCTCCAAGTTGGCGAGTCCTTGGAAGTCATAGCGACGAGGGAAGTGATCGTCTCCGGGGGTGCTTTCAACACGCCGCAAATCCTCAAGCTAAGCGGAATTGGTCCTGTCGACGAACTCAAGAGCTTCAACATTTCCCTTGTGAAAGAGCTGCCCGCGGTCGGACCGAATCTCATAGACAACTACGAAGCCGGTATTCAAGTTGAAGCATCGACGCCCCATGGGTCGCCCTTTGAAAACTGCACCAACCTCGCTCCCGACGACCCCTGCTTGCGCGAATGGCAGGAGCATGACACCGGACCGTATGGCATGGGCGCAACCCCAGCCGGTATGCTATATCGCTCCAACGTCAATGTAGACGCAGACACGGACCTTTTCCTTTTTGGTGCAGCTGGCACAGTCTTCGATGGGTACTTCCCGGGATTCTCAACAGCGCAAGCTTCACTGAATTCATCGTTCTGGTCGGTCGTGAAGATGCAGTACCAGAACCATGCGGGTACAGTCACGCTGCGCTCTGCGGATCCGCAGGGCACGCCCGTCATCAACTTCAACTACTTCTTTGAAGAGCGCGGGCATGACTTGCAGGCGATGAGCGAGGGCATACAGTTCGTACTGGATGTTTTGAGGGATACACCGCCTCCATACGGACCGTACACGATTATTCAGCCAGACCCGAGCATTGACATGAAGCAAGCGATTATGGATCAGGCATTCTCGCACCATGCGAGTGGGACGTGTCGCATTGGACTGAGCGATACAGACTCTTGCGTGGATTCTAGATTTCGTGTCCACGGCGTGGAGGAGCTTAGGGTTGTTGATGCGAGCGTCTTTCCGGATGTACCGGGAGGTTTTCCGATCCTGCCGACGTTCTTGGTGGGTACGAAGGCCTCGGATGTCATTCTACAGGACGCTGGCGAGCGTGTGGCCGTGTAGGCTATCCGGCAGCGACACTGTCATTTCATCGTGACCAAGGTCTCAGAATGACGTAGTGAGACATAACAATGCGCATGTTTGTTTACAGCGCACATGTTTTCCTTGGGTACACCAGGTTTTCTGGGTGGGTTAACCTGGAGATGATCAACAAAGGGGTGGTCCGAGCGCGCATGAGCAAGCGAGATCTGAGTAGGGGTCGTGCACGCGTCTCAGATATGGATCTAGTCGTAGTTTTTTGAACGATGCGCCCGCAGACGCTCAACGCCAGTCCTCTTGCGCTTTTTGGCCTTCATTGCTAGCTTCTATTCGCTCACGATAGTCGTTTCGACCCGAGTGGACAGGCGATGTGTCAAAAATTTGCTTAGGGCATCTTTGGTCATCGCGTTGCGTCATGCCCAGCCTCCGCTAATTGGTGGCACTGCATGGGGCGAGACCAAGGTAGGCCGCAAAGAGTTTCCACGCCCAGCCGAATAAGTTCAACATGCTGCCGGACCCTTGATTGATTGTTGAACGAGACCCGACGTCACCCACCAGATGGATAAACTGAAGGTGAAGGCGCGGTCGGCGCGCAATAGAGTCGCGGAAAGTGCTTCCCGCGGTGGTGGAAGCGCCTCCCTCTCAGAACCACACTCGGTCTTACCCCCGGACGACAACGCCAGCACGGCTGCCGTGAACGAGGGCTACCTCGGGACTGCTGCGCGCGACTTCGCAGTGCCTCACAACCCAACCGAACGACAACCTGTCGTCGAGCCTCCGACCTCTCTACAATCCTCGGTGGATGCAGGCACGCCCGTGCCGACGCCGCGAAGCAACAATGGCAACCGCGCCCAGCCACCGTCCGAGTACGTTCTTTCCTGTTTAACCCGCTGTGCAAGAAGGGCAGTCGCTAATGACTCTATAGAGGAAGGCTCGGGCGGTCCCGTAGTAACTCAGCTCCACAGCGACGACCCGCTGTAGGCATGCGACAGTCCAGTATCGGAATCCGCCGAATGCCTTCAATGGAAGAACTCAGAGCGCAACGAGCGTACGCGAATCAGAATGCCTCCACGAATGCGCTACAACAGACGCCTTCGCGGCTGCCTTGTCTAGAGGAGGAAGTCCAATTAGAGCACATACACACGGGCTCCACGACCACGACCGAGTCGGACAGCCCGCGCACCGAGCCTAACAGGCTTTCAAGGGCGGCCAGCGCTGTCTCCGCCAAACTGGGCTTATTTAAGTCAACGAAAGGGAAGGACAAGGAGAAGGATGTCGAAGACGGGGCAGGTGCAGGCTATCCACCACCGACCGTACCGGGAGACCGCCCATGGACCAACTACACGTCGAACATGGTCGACGTCCTGGACACAGTTGGTATGTATTAGGCATTCACAAGACTACTGCGACGTTTCACTAACCATTATAGACCCGGAAGTGCAGACCCTCACTTCCATCACCAATATCCAGAACTCCCTCTTCGTGCCCAATCTCGGCAGATTCGTGAACCGTCGGCCGACCTACAAGCTACAGCGCGCACCGAGCGAGCGGCAAAGCCTGGAGGACATCAACCGGGTCATTGGACCTCTCCAACAAGAGCAGGAGGAACAACAGGCTCCCCGCTTGAGGCGCTCCAACACCGGGGGTACCATGGCGACGCTAGCCACGATTGACTCACACCTAAGTGAATCTCGCTATGCAGTGCTCCCGCACGGCATGACCCTTGAGGATTGGTCAAAGGAGGATAAGAAGGAATTGAACGACCATGTTAGACACATGTTACACTCAAAAAGATCCAAGTTCAAGCGCTCCATGAGAGGGTTTGGACAATATGTTAGACGACGTAAGCAGCTCCAACCCTTTCACGCACACGCCAACTAACAGCTGCAGCACTTGGCTTTTTGGTTACTCTGTACGCGACGTTGATCACTTTGTTTGGTCTCGCTTGGGTTCTCTTCTTGATCGGCTGGATCAACGTCGGCGGTCGGCAAATATACGTCGTCCATATCATCGACAGCGTTCTAGTCGCCCTTTTCGCTATTATGGGTGACGGCCTCGCGCCTTTCCGAGCAGTCGACACCTATCACATGATCTTCATTGCGCATTACCATTATTACACGTGGTCACGTCGAAAGAAGGATATGCTCCCGGAACTTCGCAACCACAACGACCTGCCTTCGAACAACGCTCCGATGTCTGGTCGGAATAACACCGACCCTGAGGATCCTGAAAAGCAGTGGGAGTTTACTGTGCTTACGCCTAAGCAGCAGGCCAAGTTGGAGCATCATCAGGCGAAATTCTGCAAATCGCATTCCTTCTACAAACCTCACGAAACAAGTACGCATCACGCGTTCCCGCTGCGCATACTGATTGCTATCGTTGTTCTCTTGGACTGTCATTCCTTGCTCCAAATCTCCCTCGGTGCTGTTACATGGGGCTGGTACTACAAGGACCGACCCTTCGCCGTTACCACGGTAATTCTGTGCTGCTCGATTACCTGCAATGCTACAGCCGGCCTCCTCATCACCATCGGTGATCATCGCACCAGGAAGAAGGATGTCTTGGAACGAATGAACAGACAGGAACTGACCGAAGAGGCTATGCACCACATAGAAAAGAAGAAGGAAAGAGAGAGTGAGAGCGAACGAGAGGACAATGAGGACGGTAGTAGAAAGGGTCGGTCTAGCTTCCAACTCTATCGTCCGCGGCAATCTGAAGAGCGATCTCGCAAAGGGAAGGAGGCAGCGCCTGCAGAAAGCGCATATCCGTGAGGTGATCTGGGTACCAGTACTTGAATCTTGGCATGCATTTTGTAGCGCTTCTTGAGTTGCATTTTAATAACATCATTCCGCCATTTGCAAAAGCGCGTCCTCTGAATCGTGGAAATTATCAATTCCTCAGTCAGCTCGCCCGGACACGTTGATCATGTTCGCATTCGGCCCGTAGGATGAAGATGCCAGGCCCGGGACATGACTTCTTGGCATGGAAATGGCACGAGAAATCGGGAGCATCACGCTTTTTGAAATTTGTCTGACACAACGTTCTCAGGGACTGGCCTGGCCAGGTCTGAGGGACTAAGCTGGTCTGCGACTCTCTCGTCTCCAGACCCATGCGAGTACCCCAGACTGATCTCGGATACCGTAGGAAGAGCCGCGAGCGCAGAGTAGTGCGCTCGCGCCACAATGCGGGGCCTGAGCTCCGACTGCGACAGCTAATGTAGCCACTTTGCTTGGAGCCGGCGAATTAGAGCGGAAGTACTAGCCTCCGGTGGAGACTGCTGGTGCGTAGACTTCTGGGGAGCTTCCATCATGACTTCCGCAGGCGAAACGCACTCCTACAAGATCCTGGATCGGCAGCATGTATGTAGGAATGTGGGCTAGGTTGGTGAAATTGCCCTCGAGAGTAAGGGAGAAGGATTGGGCTCCGATGGTGTCCTGGGAGGAGTTATGCTGGATTGTCCAAGTTTTGAAGGACGGGAACAGGGATGAAGAGGAGACAAGTAATCAGTCCCTGCCACGGGAGGAAGGATGGTATTGGGGTATCTGTGGGTACCCAGAGCATCTGGGTACCTACCTTGCTGTCCGTCTGGCCGGCTCCTTAATAAATGGATTGTGATCGACGCATTTTCTGGAATCTGGACCCTGAGATCTCGATTGCTTGACCTTGAACTTTAACTTTAACTACTACTATTTGTTTGTGCTGACGCTGGACGGAAAGCTGCGGCATGCGTATTGCCAGAGATGGCGCAGAGCATTGTGATTTTGTCGGCGGCATTTGTGTCGATTACCGTGGTGTCGATTGCGGTGCGGATGTATACGCGTGTGGCGATATTGAAGAATGTAGGGAGCGATGATTGTAAGAGATCGACCAGAGTATGGAGACCTTTACTAATTGATGGGTGGTAGATCTGATCTGTTTGGGTGCGGTGTGTACGAGACGGACCGAAGAGTGGAAGGGAGCGTTTACTGATGAAGTGGATAGATTTTCGCGGTTGTGTGCTCGGTCACACCGCTTCCTGGTATGTATGCGGCGGGATTCTGGGAGGTGGAGGAAGTTGTGTTGTGCTGTGCTGTGCTTATGCGGGTATTTCAGCGATTCAATACGGGCTCGGACGGCCTACGGCAGAGCAGAAACTCGAGGATGTCGCGCCGTATCAGAAGGTTTGTGGAGGCTCTGAATTGCACCCGAGAGGATGTATCTAACATGCGCAGTGGCTCCTCGCCTCATCGGTATCCTACAGCGTCTCCGCGTCGCTGATCAAGTTCTCCCTGCTCACGTTCTTCACGCGGCTTTCTAGTGCCCGAGCGTTCACCACGCTCGTTTACGTAATGCTCTTCATTGTTGGCGGCACGGGAATTGGCAGCGTTACGACTGTGCTGCTGCAGTGTAGACCGCTGGATGCGCTGTGGGACGCGAGTAAAGTTCCCGGCGCGAAGTGCATCCGCATCGTGGACTTCTACTACGCGAACGCCGCTCTCAACATCACCACCGATGTTCTGATCCTGCTCTTACCCATTAGGGTATTATGGGGTTTGCATATGCCGCTTAGACAGCGGCTCAGTCTATGCGCATTGTTTGGAATGGGAGGACTGTACGTTGCCCCCCTCCTCCCAGAAGATATGAATACGTCATGAGCGCTATAGAGCTGACTAGGTTGTGTAGGGCCTGCATCGCATCCATTGTCCGTCTTATCTCCCTCTCCTCGCTCCTCGCCTCATCCAATCCCACACAAGCACTCATCACGCCCCTCAACTGGTCCATCATCGAGCTCAATGTCTCCGTCTTCATCGCCGGTGGCCCTGCACTCAAAGCGTTCCTGCGCCACTTGGTGCCTTCGCTGCTCGGCTCCTCGTATGCCCCTACTGGCCCCTCGAAGTACGGCTCGAGGTACGGCTCGAGGTCGCGACAAACACATGCCGGCAGTATTCCACTCGGAAGCATGCATGATAAGAACAAAACGGTGTGGAGGAACTCAGTCAGCGCGAAGCCAGGGGGTCAGGCAGGGGCGGTGGAGGAAGGCGACGGGAGCAGAGAGGGCAGTCAAGAAAACATTCTAAGGAACTATCATGGGATCTTACAGGAGGTCACTGTAAGTGTGAAGAGCGAAAGAAGGAGTCTGAGTTCGAGGGCGGCGCGCGAGGAAAGAAACGAGGGAAAAATAGATTTCTAATCGGGTTAATTGCGTTGGTTGTGTATCGAGCGGAGGCGCCCTGGTGCTTTGGGGGTATATTGGGAGCGCGAACTTGGTTCCGAATGTTTCTGTGAGCGTGCTGGACCTGCTTGTGTGGCATCTCAACGTACACCAGCCAGTCATGATCGACATCTTGGTGGAAGAATCGCTGATCTTGTGGGTCGCTGTCTCGTTGGGCAATTGTGATCGCACCGGTGTGTGATGTCGATCAGGCATGGGCGACTTGCCGAGATTTCGCTAGTACTTAAGAAGTTAGCTTCCGAATCAAAACGGGACGCCCCACAGTCACCCGTAGACTGAGGACCACTAGTCGGAACCGACCTGTACTTTCAGCTCTGTTCAATTCCATAGCAACAGGCATCTCTTGACCCTTGACTCTTGGTATCTTTAAATTTCCGATACTTTATATTTAGACCGGTCCAACGGCGGACGTGCTGGTGCGTTCCGGCGACGACGAAACGGTAGTAAGCGGCGCAGTAGAAGCGTACCCGCCAGCTCGCAGACAAACAAACCGGCGGTACCCTTGACAGGTTAATAAGCTTGGAGAAACTAGGGAGAGAGCGAGGATGGCTGATCTGACGTTCGCGTTCGGCTCCAGCTATGGTTCCATGTCCAGCTTACGGCACGGGAAGAGGGCGAGGACGGCCTATGAAGAGAGCGGTGGAAAGGCACCAAGCAAGATTGAGGATAGGCGTGTTGCAGTCAGCGCTTTACGGTGAGTTTTCATCAAAAACTCCACAGTTGTGAATCTTCATAAGACCATGCTACCTATTCAGTCATCAGCTGACCCTTCCCCAGCCTAGACTGCGATCTCATCACCATCAAGGTAGGCAAGGACGCCTCTCAACGGAGCTTCAAGATTCACGAGCACGTCATTTGTGACCACACCGAGTACTTCCACAACCACATGAAAGACGCGTGGACGGTTATGAAGGATGAACAGCGTGTCATCGAGCTCCCAAATGACAACCCCGACGCCTTCGCGCTCTGGCGGACGTGGATTTACACCGAGAAAATCGCCATACTCCCTGAACAGCCCTTTTCTGCGGAAGGCATGGAAGAGCGAAGCGCGCACTACGCCGTCCTGGCGCACGCCTACGTCCTCGGCGAAATGATCCTCGACATCCCCTTCATGAACGCCATCGCAGACGTGTACGTTCTCAATGCGCGCGGCGGAGATGGCGTACGTGCTCACTACCCCACCAACGAGGACATCGCCGTGCTGTACGATGGGACGAGCCCAGATAGTCCGATCCGCAAGCTTCTCGTTGACATCTGGATGTACCGCGGCAAGGTAGAGTGGTTGGACAAGGAGCTGGACGACGGAGCGCTGCCGCGCGAGTTTCTGATCGAGGTCACAAGGGAGTTGTTGAAGCTGAAGAAGGCGAGGGAGGGAGAGACGATGAGTCGTCCGTGGAAGATGACGCATGAGCAGTACCATGATACGAGAATGATTGTGCACGGGCAAGCGAGGGAGGAGACTGTTGTGGAGGACCAGAGCGGGCAACTGAGGGGGGAGAATTCTTGTAAGCATCGGACTGGGCTGCACATGCATGATTCGCCGACTTGTATGGCGTGTTTGTTGATGACGGATTAAGTCGATTTGGATAGATTTCGTGCTTGAGGAGTTTGGGATGTGGGATGGTCTGGTTGGTTTGAATGATATAGCGTTTTGGATGTGGATGTGCGTCATACCATGTTCTCGTAGGATATTCACGGCGTTAGGAAATTCTTTAAATCTTAACGCGACACTGCGTGCGACATCCGATCAAGGCTGTTAAGCGATTTTACTGCAAGTACACCATCAGTCAAGTTCGCATGTACAGATTAGTAATCTCCAGCTGATTGAGAGTTAAAAACCGAATCAAACAGGTTTGTTTTGCTATGGCAGTCACAACAGGCCAAACGTCGACGGTAAAAAGATATCTACAACAAACCACAGTTTCTGAAGCCTTCGACTGCGAAAATCGTACTGTTGCAGTTCTACAAGTAGCGTCCATGTATTACTTTGTTTATGTTTTGCTGGTAGAAGTCTCGCCATTACGTATGATTGTCTTGGTTGTCTCGATGTCTCTTACCATTGATTGTTCATGCCTGGTGCGACTTGTCTTGGCTGTGCTTGATTTTAACATAAAAGGAAACACAAGAAACCAGCGAATCCTTTAAGACCAACCTGATCAGCACGCGATAACAACGCGTCAAAGTCTAGTCTGAGCGAAGATTGATCAACCATGTCTACTGCACCTGAACCTTCGGCGGAAATTCCTCCCAATCCCAACAGTGATATCTCCACAAATGTTACCGAAACCACAGACCCGGATTGCAAGCTCGTTAGCTTGGATGAGCACAGTTTGCCATTTTCAAAGTCGGATTATATACATACTCCGTCCATACGGATATTCTGCACGAGAGATCTAATTTCTTTGAAACCATGAATGCGACGATTGTAAAACTTCGAGGTTTGCGTTCCCGAACGCTAGACACACTGTCTTTATCTCTGAGGTCTCGCATCTGTTCTTCAACACATTTATCAGCTGGTTGTATAAGAGAGAGAGCTACCACTTGAACAAATCGTGCTCAACCCTCACTACTCAGATGAAGTTCGAGAAAAGATCCCCTTGTTCTCCAATGATTTTAATTCTGACGAAACCCATTCTGAGGAAACCCACGGCAATCTAGTTCAGTGCTACATGCTTGGCGCGAAGTTAGCGGACAGAATGTTCAAGAATGCTGTCATGAGTCTGTGGTTCGACTATACGGTGACACGAAACAAACGCCACGGTTTTCCAGGATCCGAAGTTGCTAAAACCCTTTACAGCCGTTGGCCTCATGCATTAAAAACTCGATGCCGAAGAAGTTCTTGGTTGACATCTGGGTACATTTTGGAGTGGGTGAAGGCTGGCTTGAAGAAATGGAGCATACACCCTCAGAATGTCTCGTAGAATATGCCAAGGCCAAGCTCGCGAAGGGAGATCAACGGACTGACTTGCAGAAGGAAGCATATCTCGAGGAATAAGGATACCGCCTTCTTCGATCTGAAACCCACTAGTAGGCGCAGTTATTTCGGCATGCATCGACGGCCCACGAATCCGCTCATTTATCCGTCTCTCATTTCGCATCTGGCTTGGGTTTTGGTTTGGCTTTTACTGCATGAAGGTGGGGCGTTGGTATAGATAGGGAAACCTACATACACAAACCTTGTGTGTCCTGATTTCACTTCATATGAATGAATTTATTACAACAGCAGCATCTTCCGATTCTGTCTTGTAATTTGTGTACGAGTGGATGTATTAGCCTTCATACAGTTATTCCGCCGTTATATTCAGACTTTCAGCAGATGTAAAACAGGCTACTATAATGCATCAAAAGAAGGCTCTGCGAGCAAGGTGGCTCACACGACTTGCCACTCATACCTTCTCGTTAATTCCAAAAACATCTAATTTGAAGAATAGTTCATATCGACATCACCGAAACAGAAAAAGAAAAAGAAAGCGCTTTCTAGCAAACGAACGCGACCACATTGCTTGCGGCCTACTCTCTTCAATCTCGATCCTAACACGCGTTCGACAATTTGTTCATGTAGAGCAAGTACCTCAACCTTCGCACTACCGAGTTTCGGGAAGATCATTCTCAAGCCGGACAGGTAGAGTCGCTTTCATACAATCGCGTACTCCTTCAAGCCATATTTCTCAAATTCCTCCCGCGGTGTCTCAGGCGCAGCATTCTTCACGAAGTCGTGGCCCCACTCGTGGTCCAGCACGAAAGCTACGTTGATGATCCGGTACGTTCCGTCATCGTTAGGCCGAAGCACGAAGGGGAAACTGATCCCGAAAAGGCCAACCAGGATGTCACCGGAAAAATCGTCGTTTGGCGCATCGTGATGGTGAAATTTGCCGATTCGACCAGTGTTTGTCACGAAGAGTATATTTTCCCTAGCAGCAATGAAAATATCCCTCAAGACCTGTGTTAATGCGCTCCTATCCGCCTCATCTTTAATGCGTGACGCTGTCTCTTGTGGACTTCTTAGCATCTCCTCAAATGCCTCAGTGCGCTCTTTGTCAGCGTCAACATAGCTCGGTAAGAGCAATGACAAAAACTGGGATTTGGTAATTCCGTGGCGCTTTCCTATTCTGTGATAGATCCCCAGAAGTTGGCATAGATAAGAATGTACGAGCTGCTCGCCTTTGTAATATGTCGCTGGCGGGCAATGATCGCGTAACGTGCAAACCTCGGATTTTATAGTCACTCCTAGTAACAACCCAGTGGTATACAGTGTGGTATGATCGGACGAAAAACGAACGCCACAGCTAGGGTAAATCTCCATGCATTCTGTGAGGCCAGGCTGTAAAATATAATACGGATGGTGATAAATAGTTTCGTCGGCAAGCGCTCGTGTTTGTGCAGTATATTCCATTGCAAAATTTGGAACCCATGAGGGTAGATTCTTCATCAGGATTGACCAGCGGGAGCTATGTGCCATGACAGGACGTAGAGGAAGTTCCATATAGAGTTCGATTCCGCCGGCTCCGAGAACTACAGTCATCGCCTCCGTGAATACGTCTTGTATTGCCTTCGAGTAGTCCACTTTTATAGATTTTGCCGAGCGGTCAACAATGCCGAGTAAACTGAAGATCCTATCTCGTGGCTCAGTACATGTGAGATGAAGAGTTCTTTGGATTTGCGCTGATAGATTTCCACCATCGCGGATGCAGCATAGATATGTAAGCAGGCAGGCATATGAGGACAACAAGCTGTATTGCTATCTGCAGAAAAGAGTGTGTGGAGTAAGGAGTCTGTCGAGAAGTAGAGAGAGAGAGATCGCCCGAGTCTGTTAAATCTATGGTCCGTGCACCTAAGTAGTACGTTCCATGTATACAACCTCTGACGTCAGTCACGTGGCTACAAGATAACCGACGTTTAGTAAGTGTACCGAGTCTCGTGTTAGACGTAGCTTGGTGGTAAGTTTTGCTGCGAAGAAACTAGATATAAAGTCATGCAATCGATCCCATGGCGTTACATACATTCCTAGCTGGACGACAGGATCGCGAGCTAACACAAATTCTTGTGCCACCCATAACCGGCTGAACCAAGGTCGGGAAAATATGCGAATCTTTGCATGGAATAAGTCAGGCTCCCAGCCATTCCAGTCCGCATGAAATTCATGCTCAGACACGCCGTCCTCCGGACCAAGCCAAATGATGACTTGATCGGCCAGTTTGTAGACTTTTTCCATAGCTTTAACCTGACTGTTTCTTTCAATAGTATCCTTCTGGTTGATACACAGAACGTCCACCCACAAAGCTCGAGTCCTGGTACCCTGTCGCAAATACCGAAGTGCACAGTCCAGATTCGCGGTAATCCACATCCCAACGACATTGACCCGAGCTTGGAAGGGGCTGGTTTGCGTTCCCCACGCATAGGAAAGAGCGTCATATCGGAGTCGTGAAGAGAGCTCTGCGCATTGGAGTTGTATGTTGACTGTCTCGTCGAAGCGTCCAGGGTAGATATGGAGTAGTCGGATCTGGCCTTCCTTCAGCCTCCTTGAGTAAGGTGATGCTCGGCAAGTGTGACGGCCTCGGCGTCCAGGTGGCCCCATTAGCTCTGATACAAAGAGTTTACGCTGTGTGACCCAAGGATCGGGTTTTGTCGGTGGAGGCAGCTCGCAGATGAGGTTATCGAAAGCAATGAGGGGTTCGTCTGCAGTGCAACCGCAGTTCTTTCCCCAGCGTTTGGGTCCCAATCCAGTATGCACCCAGGTTGACAGAGACGGTTAACCAATCACGAGCTTGAGCACACTCACCACATCCCGCCGGGGTAATCCACGCGCTCCACAGGACGACCTGAACATATGGAAGGACTCACGCTATACTACTTTAATTCAAGGCCACATCAGCCACCTAAATAGGTATATAACACATCACTTTGCAGTTTCATGGCGGGGAACTGCAATGCGTGCGCGATATCCCATTGTTTCATGTTTCCAGCAACTGACAACCACGCTTTATTACTTCTACCATTCAATCGCTGCTCCCATGACTACAACCTCAAACCTTCGAAAGCAAAAATCCCTCCGGCTGCAACCGCTGAAAAACACTCCCCGGATTATACTTCGCAGCCACTTTCCTCATAAACTCTAAGCTCTCATCTCCATACGACTTCAACGGATTCTGCTCATACGAAGCGTCATTCAAAAATTCCAGTTCTAGATACGCATCCCGTCTTTTCGCTACTCCCTTCACCGCGTCCAAGAACCGGCGGATCTGGTCGTGAGCTATTTCATCGAGCGAGTCGTCAGTCCACATTGCTAGGATGCCGACAACTATCGCGATCCTGTCAGTATGCTTGAAAATCATGGGAGAGAGGGCACAGGGAAACTGATTTGCTTGTTCCTCTTTACGCATATTAAGGACATTCCCCCCACTAGCTCGTGCCTTCTCAACGGTAGCTGCACCAAGCGGTTGAAGAGTAAACATCATAGTAACCCCCTCCTCCCTTGCAATCTTCTCTAGCAGCCCATGCATTTCCTCATAAAACGCGGCATTAGGCCTCACCGTGATCGTCCCCACCGCATATCTACACAGTCCTCAGTCAACCAACCCTATACGCGCCCAAGGTCAAAAACCTACCTGCTCGCCCCAGGAAATACAGTACCCTCAGCAACGGCGAACTGCGTACTCCTCGTCGGCGGCTCCTGCTCCACCATCCCCGGAATCCCCTCAAACGCGCTGAAAACCCCAGGAAAGTCTACCCAACCCTGATACATCATCCGCACTAAAAACATAGCTTTCATGATGGTTACCGAGAAGCTGATTTTGTCGTCGGTTTCCATGGCTGCCTGGATCGCTATTATGGCCGACATGATGCGGGATTTTTCGGAGGCGGGGTAGATTCTGACAGTGTACCAGAGGCGGTAGTTGTGATTGGTGCGGAGGTCGTAGCAGGTTGCAATGCCTTTGGATAGTTAGGACAATGTTTTGGGGATGGGGTTGGATGAAGGCGTTACCGAAGTTTGGTCCGCCGCCTTTTAGGGCTTTGAATAGGTCGGGGTGGGTGGAATGATTGACTTGCATGATACGGGAATCTGCTAGGACGAGCTAGGATGTACGTAAGTCGTCGGATAAACTCATGATGGGAGGGGACTTACTGCGACGTTTTGGAGGTTATCGGCTGTAAAACCCCATTGGTTCGAGAAGTGAGACATCTCACCTATGTACATGTTATCAGCATCGGAAAAAAAAACTGAGGGAGAGGCAACGAAGCGGAAGAAAATCCCACTTACCCCCCCAGAATCAAACCGCCCACTCCAACACCCTTGACCCGACCCCCAGCAACAGCGCGCCCATGCCCTTCCAACCGCTCGTAAACGTCCTCCCAAACAGCACCCGGCCCTATAGACGCAATCTTCTTATCCTTTGACAGCGTAACGCTATTCAAAGCTCCCAAGTCAATAAGAACCCCCGACCCATCAATACTACCAAAGCCAGGATTGGGATTATGACCCCCACTGCGTACGGCAAACTTGGCCTTCAGTGACGTAACAATTCGGAGCGCGATAGCCACCTCGAGTGGCGTTCGGACCTGGATAAAGCACGCGGCGGGTAGCCGGCGCATGGTTGACCTTTATAACCAGACGTGAGCTAGAGTCATCTTCGTGGGTGGCACAGCACGTCACACTTACCAATTCAACTGTTTACTTTCTTCGTAAGCGGCGTTTTTAGGCATTACGGCGCGGGCGCCGAAGACGAACTGCGCAGCCTTGCACGCAAGTTGAGCTCGAGCATCATCGGGTAAAGAGGAGTCTTGACTCTGTACCCCGATGGCATCGAGTTCCTTTGAGTGATCTAGAATGATGCGAGAGACGTCTGTGTCATGGATTGCGGTTAGAGGATCTGAATTTGCCCCAGAGGACGACAGAGCAAGTAGATCTTTGGAGAGTGACATTGAAGAGTAGAGCTAATGCGAGTCTCGAGAATAAACGCCAAAGTGAAGAGATAAGAACCAAATATCACGGTGAATATTAAGGCAAACAGAGCGGAAAACATGATGGAAGTACTGGAGGAGAAGATGAGGCACAGTCGCGTGCACTTAGAATACTGCACGTCTTGCTCTGACACTTTTAGTAGCCGCGCGGCACTATCAATGTCATGCTTGTTGGAGGCGATACTTGTCTTACGCACCAGGAAGAGTACTCTGAAAGATACAATTTAGACGTCTTTCCGCCCTCGGTCGCGATGGTCAGCGGAGCACTTCTCTTCGAACTCCTCTAAAAACGACCAAAAAACATCAAGACATTTTTATCCAACAATCTTGGAGGCAGTTTCTGCGCCACCGATCAGTGTGTTAGTACGGACGCGCGCGGTTCGGGCATATAGCGACAAGTTCTGCGCCGCGCCATTAGAACTGTGCCACTCGCACCTGCGCGCAATATAGTAACACGCAATTGCCATCTCCCGGAGTAACACACATACCAGACATAGTATAATGTTTAGTTGTTCCATTTTTGTCTCTACCAAAACAACAAGACCTCAGCTCGCGTTTACAAAGGTACACACCATGCCTGACCCAAAAATGCTGCTCAGGCCACTCCAAATCCATTGACGCCAATGCACATGCATACGTGGATCTGCTTCTGCCAGACCGTATCCTGTCCTGGTATCGTAACATGGAATCCCACAGCGTTCCCTCATCCCCACAAGCGGTCCCTTTTCTGTATCCTCTGATCTGATTCAATGCTGTGACTTTATCGACCTCACTTCGCTACCGCTGCGCTCAGGACCTGTGTCCTGAAGAAGCCGCCCTTTGTCCGCTCGATGACTTGTTGGTATACTGATTGCGGCGGGTGGTTCATAACGACTGTGCCGGCCTGGTAATCGATCTTCGCATCGACGCGGGTATCCCGGATGAGGTTGACGATCCACTTTTCACCCTCGTCTTGTGAGAGGCCGAGGCGAGTCGAGAGATCGCTGCTTGGTGTTAGAGATGAGTCTCATCGTGCGCTATTGTGCACTCACTTGATGTCGATTCTTTGGTGAATCTTGCAGTAGCTCTCGGAGATGAGATGCCTTGCGGCCTCGACGAAAGGACCAGCAGACTGCAACAGGAAGAAGTCGTTCTCCAAGATCTGTTCCGACTCGCTGAGCTTCTTCTGTGCCTCCTCGAAGTCGAAATCGATGTATAGCGCCTTGATGAAGTCGGTGACGGGATCGCTGTACTCGTAGCCTTCTTGACGCACTATCCGGATGAGATCCTTCAACTGCTTCTGGTATGTGCCCTGGTTGCGACCGGCGTTTCGCGCGGTGATGACCGAGGTCGCGAGGTATCGTAGGATCCAGGGGCAGTTGGTCTGAATGGTGTTGATGTACGCCGGTTGGAAGAAAGTCTCGGTGATCTTCTCGCGAGCAGCCTCGTCGTTGAAGAGCGGAAAGAGCGACCAGTGGATCAGCCAAGTGCGCTGCTGCAGCTGGGCGAGCGGGTTGGTCATGAGGCGGCCGTCGATCAGCTCCTTAATCTTCTCGATTTCCGCGATGGCAGACTCCCACTCGGTGGAGAGGATTTCGCAGGCGAGCTTTCCCCAGGTGGCCTCGCGCTCTTTGTCGTTGTCGGTGGTCTAGCAGCCAGTTAGCACTCGCACCGGGCCAGAACTTCGCAGAATAGGCATACCAAGATACGGTAACGCGTGAGCAAGTCCGCAGCATCGCCGTACAGACCGCAGCCATACTTGAACTGGGCCTCCTCGTACAGCTGCTCGACCATCTGCACAGTCACGCCATGCTCCTTCTCCAAAAAGGCCAAATTCTGCTGCTTGTCGCTGCGCAGGCTGCCGAGCACGGTCTCGTCGGTCAAGAGCTCCATAAGCTTGCTTGTAGACTCCTCCAGCTGTGCCAGGCGCTTCTTCTCCTGCTCCTGCTTCTGTAGGTATTCATCGGGGATCTGGTCGAGGTTGTTGATGTTTTGCGCGAGTTGGCCGACGTAGCCGGTCATGTAGGTGGGCTTGAGGAGCTCGAACAGCACCTTCTGCTTCTCGATGGGCTGTTCCTCGTCTTCGGCGGGCGGCGGGAAGTTGAGCAGCGGGTAGAGCAGGTGGCGGTCGAAGTGCGGCATCATCTGCGGCAGGAGACTGTACTTGTCGGCGATGGACTCGCCGTTGGTGGCTGCGGACGCCATGCTGGGTGTTTTCTTCGCGGGGGGCGTGTCGCGGGGACGGTTTGCGAAGAGGCGCGCGGTCGTGGCGGGTCGGAGAAGGCTGGTGAGTTGCGGGCAGAAATTCGACGTGGTGGTGGGGTCACGCTTTGCTGGGACCAAAATGACTGTGCGTAGCGAGCACCCCTGCAACGCTAAACTTTTGGTGTTGACGGCCGCGAGACGCATCGCAGAGCTTGCATCATTTGCAGACGGGCGCGCCAATTCATTCCTCTTCTTGTTCGTTGTATTATATTTCACCTTTGTAACCGAGCAATGCCGCGGATACAACCTCTTCTGCCACTGCTGAGGCCATTGGCAGTCCCCAGGCGTGCGGCGTGTAAGCAGCTCTTCCGCTTCTCGACTGCAACCAGACTGCGCGTCAAACGTACGTCCTGATTGACCTAGAAGCTATACAGGATTAATACGATCTTATAGAACCCCCTGCAACCACATTGGGCGCTTCCTCGTCCGTCTCGAAGCCACCAAAGGCGCTCAAAACGTCACCTGAAGCTCCCTCAAACCCCAAAGACGCCTCCCGCGCAGCCGACCTCGCAGCCGCAGAAGCTGCCACCGACGCTGACAACGCGAATGCTCCGACCCCCAAGCCCACGCTTCCATCGGAGCGGACCGAGTCACCAGCTTCAAGCGAGACCAAAGTCGCAGACAACGTCCAACCATCGACCACCACCGGGGCAACCTCAGACGCAGCCACGAACCTCGAAACCGTCAAGGCAAAGCCATTCAAGGGTGCGAAGAAAGCAAAAAAGCCAAAGTCCGCAGACGACGTGCAGCCCCCGTCAGGTTCGACACCCAAGGCACCCTCAAACCTCAAGACCGTCAAGCCCAAGACGTTCAAAGCGCCCTCGAAACCCGGCATGGCCCAGCCCAGCCCAGCACAGAAATTCACAATCGAGCTTCCCCCGCCGAAATACCACGTCGCGCGCTCGTCGACCAGGAACCTGCCCATATACTCAGACTACAAGCGAGGAGGAAACCTGCACCTGACCACGGTACGGAAGATTACGGGGGATTTGTCGGCACTGCGGGATGAGCTGAGAGTGTTCTTGAACAAGAAGAACGAGGATGTTAAGATTAACAGTCTGACGCAGCAAGTTATTGTGAAGGTATGTTGCCGTATTTACGAGCTTGAAGGTCTTCCGATTGAAGGATGGCAATACTAACTAGTAGGCAGGGTCACCACGTACCGCAGATAACCCAGTTTCTGCAAGCTAGGGGCATGTAAGATTCTAGTGTAGATGGAAGTGTACATGTTGTACTATATGTAAAGAATATGGGCCCAAGGCCTGGATAGTTTATGGAGGGGTATCAGAACAATCCATGTGAGCTTCGTACGTCTGCCTCATTCTTATCAGCTCGATGTCTTGTCCTTCCATGCCTCATCGCGTGCTTTACCCTGCCATCATCTATCCATATTCTCAACTGCCGTCCTCCCTCATAATTGCTTCATAATTCCCAATGGCAGCAACCTCCTGCAGTCTGTACTTGCAGTCTGTACTCGAAGCTTCATCAAAGCCTCTTTACGTTAAACTTGAGCACAAACCGCCGTCCAGTTCACCCAGGCTCACTCACCACGCAAAATTATGAAGCAGATTGATCGAACATCTCAATTTTTCGAATTATCTAGCAGAGCTGCACACATACTCTAGATCGGCATGTATGCCAACCATTTTCACATCCAAACTCCATCCACAGACGCTTCCCACACTACCCTCAAAATACGACCTTCTTTCCGTCAATGCTTAGTGCGGGACAGCTCCAAGTGACTCTAGTTCCCGTCATCGAGCTTGGGGGGATGATGCATACCCCCGCACCCAGGACATTGGTTGCAATAGTCGAGGCTGCAGACTTTGTTTAGACACACCTGATCGCCATGCTTACAGCGGATCAAGTCGTACATGCAACTGAAGCAACGGTTGCTATTCTCGTCCGGAACGGGGGAGACCTCTGGGGCCCGGTCATCGAGCTTGATATTGCGGGCGTCCAAGGGCACCGGGGGATACATGTGCGAGCACCCAGGGCAAGTGTTGCAGGGTTCGAGGCTGCAGGCTTCTTTTCCACACGCCCGATCGCCCTTGCAGGGGACCAATACGTTCAAACAATCGAAGCAGCGGGTGCTCTTCTCGTCCTGAACGGGGAAGGCATCTGGGGTCCGGTCATCGAGCTTGGGGGGATACAGACCCGCGCATCCAGGGCAGCGACGGCAGTCTGGAAGACAGGCTCTATCTTGACACTCCCGATCGCCAATTGCACAGAGCATCAACCAGTTCAAGCAAATTTGGCAGCGCTGGCTATTCTCGCTCCGTGGAGCTGGAGCTAGCGGGGTGGAGTCGCACCAACGGCAAGAGCCGCAAGTCTTCTTGTCGCATATCTTCTTCTTGCACGGAAGGTCCTTGGGATTGCACTGGAAGAAGTCGGCCTGGCACTTGATCGGGCACAAGGCATTCTCGTCGCGGGGAGCTGGAGCTAGCAGAGGAGAGTCCACAGCGGCTGCTTCTGGGCAGAAACCGCAAGTGTTGCAAGAGTTGTCCGCCTTGTGGCAGATACCTAGGTAACACGCCGAATCTCCAAAGCGACAGCTTGTGCATGTTAGTACCACGAGCTACCCCAGGATGAGCAATACATACCCATAAAACTCATTCAAACAAGAGATCGGACAGGCTCCGTCGCCCTCACGGAGACCCGGAACCGTCGGAGGGGAGTACGGGCCGTCCGCCGGAAGGGCGGCGACAAGCGCGATGCACGAGAGCATCAGCAAGAGGAGCTTCATCTTGTCAGTGAGGTTGTGTGGCTGGTGTATGCTTGGTGGTAGGAAGGAGTGAAGAGGGTGGAGGGGTAGAAGCTGGGGAAAGGTCGAAGGGCTTTATATAGCTGCGTGGGAAAGAGCAAACGCAGTAACAGCAGTAACGAAGGCGGTGGCGGCATAAGCGAACAGAGTAAAGGCAAGAGCGAGCGCAGTCGAGGTAAGAGCGACCGAGTAAAGGCAGGAGCGAACGCTTCAAGGTAAGAGTAACCGCTTGTCTGCCGCTCCGTCTCACATGCGCCCTTGAGTTGAACTTTGAACAAAATATAGACTTTCTTAGCGAGCTTGCTGTTTGAACTTGCCACATGAATTGGACAGATTTTCACTTTACCTGAAGTGTTGAGGTGGATCCTACCGTCTAGCAATCTGCGTACCTGAGTCGATGTAGCTTTTCTTTAACGACCTGAACAGATCATGCGACACACGGCAACAAGAAACGCACAATGATCACAGCAACAGAAGGGCTCACCGAAACAAGACACAGAAATAGGGCGGAGATACGTGCGGTGATGGCGCAGGAGAATATTGGGCGGTAATTCCCGCTCGTTTGCTCCGGTTGAAGAGTTTTACGATCCCATTCTGTATGCCAAACGGTGTGTGGTGGTGGAATCGAGAATACATTGTAGTGGCATGGCTTGGCGAGCTTGATAGCACAGCGAGTAGCATCTCTTGCTGGACAGTATACTCGAATATTACTAAGAATACTGGGCATGGAGTTGGGGGAACAAGAGTTTAGGACAACAGTTAGAAGCCTTGGGGGTTTGCGCACTTCAACCAGTGCAATGCTCGCATTGTAATTTATGTTGTACATCGCACATCTATCCAGGTCGTTGACGACAAGGCAAAGACGCTCTGGAGTTGTCACCATGCTGTTCAAGCCCGTCAAATTTCGTACAACGAACGGTATACGAGCTGCCGTAACAACACAGGCTGTACAAAGCCGGAGAGAATAATAGCTCGGGGGGAGATATCGAACAGGAGCCATTGCGCCTAGGGTTGCACGAGGAGGCACATTAACCACATAGCTCAGCACTTTCAGAGCATGACGAACATGTGCGAAATTGTGAACCGTGCACTATTTCTGTCTGTGTATCTATTCTACGTCCCTATTCAATCAACCCGAACTCTCCCCAAGCTCCACTCACTGCTATCTCGCGAAATGAAGCCGTATTACACCCCGACACAGCGCTGACCCTCACTAATCTATCTTGAATCCGCTCAAGCCTTCGCAGTGCCGTTGTTCGCCTGGACGTACTCAGACATCATCTTGGTGATCGGCGCCTGTCCACCCCATTTCTGCATCTCAGCCATGCGCTGGATCTCACGCATGGTGATGATGACCTGGCCCTTGGCGGGGTTGGTGTCCTTGGGAGCGTCCTGACGCTTCATCTTGGGCTCCGCGGGTGCAGTACCGTTTCCGGCTTCGGGCTTAGCGGATCCCTCAGGCTTGGGAGCCTCTCCAGCAGGAGCAGCACCAGAGGGCTCGGCCGCGGCAGGAGGCTGGGCACCTCCGGCAGGCTCAGGGGCAGCGCCTTGAGGAGCAGCAGCACCGCCCGCCTGCATGGTGAGGATGTACTCTCCATCAACCTGGGAGACGGGGAAGGCAACGCGCATGTTCACAGTATCGAGGACGACGTTGGCCTGAACGGGAGTGAAGGTGGGTGCAAGGAGAAGCTGAGTAGCGACGGGGTTGTTTCCGGTGGTTGGAGTACCCTGCTGCTGGCCGGTCTGCTGTCCAGTACCTTGCTGTGCAGTAGGTTGCTGTCCGGTAGGTTGCTGAGTCTGTCCAGTCTGCCCGGTCTGGTCAGTCTGCCCGGTCTGGTCAGTTTGCCCGGTCTGGCCTTGCTGAGTCTGACGTCTCTCGATCGCAGTCCTAACATCATAACGTCCACGCTTCTGGGGTGCGGCACCGGTAGATCCAAGGTTGGCCGTAGCACCACCGGGGTTCCCGAGCACGCTGCGTTGTGCAACACCGAGAGTGACCTGACCGTCAGGCTGGACACCGGCAGCTTGCATCATGGAGGCGATACGCTGAGCATTGACTGTGGATATATTAGTCCATGTTCATGATGGGCACTAAACTGGACTCACGGGGCATCTGGATCACAGTGACCTGCTGGTTGAGGTTGGGCTGGACGCCAGCAAGGTTGGTCGTAACAGAGTAACGGTAGTCGTCTAATTCAGTGGGTTAGCATCAATTGTTCACCTTAAGGATATCGGACAGAACTCACTGACTGACTTCTGGCCCTGAAGAGCAGCCAACATGCCTGAGTCGATGCCTTTCTTGACATTCACATTCATCGTCATAGGCTGCGTCGCCTTGACAGACATACGGAAACCGTCTGTAAACTCGTTCTCCTGCAGTCCAGTTCCGGTGACGGTGACCTGGGATGCTTGATCATTGCCGAAGGTAGTGAGCTGCGTCTCAGTGCCTTGGGTCTGACGTCCGACCATCATGTATTCGCCATCGAGGTTCTGGAGCTTCACCATGCGTACAGTCATGTCTGTGTTGTTGATGCTTCGAATCGACTCTTGAATCATCCAGGTTTGCCTGTCGGGCGACAGCATCGCAACGTATGCGTTGTCGGGTTGGACGTTCGCTTGTTGGAGCCCCTGCTGCGTCATGGCCATCTCAATCTGTCCACCGACTAGATCCTTCGCACCATTTGTGCTGATGACCATAGACGTCTGCTGGAGAGCGATGAACGGGCTGCCGGTTGAGCCAGTGACCTGGTTGGCAGAGATGGATGGCGTTTGTTGATTGACGATTAACTGTTGCTGTTTCTGTGAGAAGGTTTCCACTTTCGATCCGTCTTGGAATTGAAACGAGTTAAGTTGCATCTGATGTTGTCAGTACCATACATCGTATCCGAGAGAATGTGTATCCACTTACATCGCCATTGAGATTAAGTACTTGGTTGAATTGTGCCTGCTGCTGCGCCAGCGCTGGCGAGAAGCTAAGCAGCAGGAAGAAAAGGGAAGAGACAGTACCAGACGTCATTTTGAAATAGATAAACCACCTGGGTTCGTAAAATTAATACAAGAAAAAAAAAAGAGTTAGAGTCTAAGTGAAAAATTAGAAAGGAACGGCGAGCTACTGTTCAGCCTAGCTGAGCAGTGGCGCTGATATACTACGAAGGCAGACTAAATATGAGGGCACCATGTTGCATATACAGCCACCGGCGTAAACCATATCCGTCAACGGAAGGACTGTGTCATGTTAGATGCGGGAGAGAGAAACTCCTGGATCCGGTCTAGTCAGGCATCTGGGCAGCACGATTCCTGAAGGTTCTGTCAGAAGCCTGGTCGCATCATTGGCGTTCCGTGGAAAGCAGGTGACGGAAGCTGTGAGTACGGATACTCTCCTGTCGGTTACTGTCAGTCCGACTTGGCAAGGTATCCAATGTGCGTTGTGTCTGTTTCATACAGACCTGGATTGTTTAGTTTAGCACATCTGAGGCGCAAAGCTTGGCCGAAGATCCATCGCGAGACGATCGTAGCGTTGGTGAAACTCCCCGCCACATCATGACTGGCCCGTTTCTCCGTATGAGGGGTGAATGGTCTCCATCACGGAGTTTCGTTAGGAAGTGCATTGTGAAGCACGTGGCGAGAACTTCAAGGGCTTGAGTCGTAGCAGTATGTGTTATTGGCTTGCTGTCGGATTGGTCCATGCCGTACTGAACTCTTCAGAAAAATTTAACGCCCGCTTAGTACGGATTGCAATCGACCCTGAACGGTGCGCCGCCATTTTGGGGTCTAAAATAGAGAGGATGCTCTGAAGTGATGTTTCGCGTGAGCGGTTTCACTTGACCTCTGCAGAGTCACGCCGGTATTCGAGTCGCCAAACCATGTTGAAGAGGCTCTGCAGTCACCGATCGAGGTCTGTGACCCCAGGTGGTCAAACACGAACGTCTGGGAAACGTTTCGCCGATCTCGCCCTCGGATGCCTGTCATCGGCTACGCCCCAAATGGTTAGTGAGACTCAAAAAGCAACATCAAGCCTCGCCACGTCTCCGCATCCAACACTTGAAATTCTTACGGTTGCGCAATGTGGATGTCCACTCTTCGGGCAGGTTGTTTCGTACGCTGTACCTAGGCAGCAGTGTGGGGGTGGAATTGAGGTGCTTCAACAAGGGGGTTGTCGGGGATGTGACCCGTGGAAATGCGCGTGCAGAGCTTTTCATCAGCACCGGCAGCTCACAATGTGGATGTCCAGCGGTGTGCTTAGCATGGACAGTATATGAAGTCATTTGAAGAGTGCAAACAGGCGTGGCAGTCGCGTCCTCTTGAAAGCCGAGGTAATATGGCATTTGTTACATGCATGTAGTAGTATACTACAAAGTTCCCACGGCGTTTTTGCACTTAGTTGATGATTAGCTTCTCGAAGCTTGCAATATTAAAACAATACATTTTGCCTATCCCGTGGATACCAGTGAGCGTTGCGCACCTGACCGGGATTCCTCGCCGCTCACTGTCTATGTACAAGGGGAGTGAAAATGCCTCACAGATCAATGCCATTCACATTGGTACTCCCGCCTATTTTGTTGGCCCTATGGAGATGGCTGAGGAATTCAGAAGGACTGCGACGAGGTGAGCGCAGGCACAAAAAGCAGGGAAACTTGTCAAGTGGTCACACGAATCAATGGCCATGATAGTGGTATTAGACTTTGAATAGAATTTTTCTACCTTGTTCTGTGAACGCCGTATTATGCCCAGGTCGCACAGTTACATAATGACAACAAGGAACAATCTCCCACCATTAAAAACCCTTACATGCAAGCAGCACCGTCGATACCAATCACCTTGCCGTTTACCCAGTCACCATCCTGAGATGCCAAGAAGCAGACCACACGGGCAATGTCGATGGGCTGACCAACGCGCTGGCAAGGAGACCAGGTAGAGGCGAAATCGTCAACCTCCTCGTCAGAGAGTTTGTCGCCATTGGGAATGTACTCGCGGCACACAGCGTGGTACATGTCGGTCTTGATACCACCTGGAGCGACGCAGTTGACGGTGATCCTCTTCTCACCGGCATCTGTGCAATCGTCAGTAGCAGTTCTTGGGAGAAGTGGGGAAATAGCAACATACCGATAGCCATGCACCTGGTGAAGGTCTCAATGGCACCCTTGGAACCGGAGTATACGGCGTGCTTGGGTACACCTTTGGCCTGGCCGGTGATGGATCCCATGAGGATGATCCTGCCGCCGACCGACATCCTCTTGTATGCCTCCTTGGCAACGAAGAATTGTCCACGGGTGTTGATCTGCATAACACGGTCGTATTCCGCCTCCTCGACATCCTTGAAGTGACCGAAAGAGACAACACCTGAGTTGGAGCAGCAGATGTCGAGCTTGCCGAAGTGCTTGACAACCTCGTCCATGAGGTACTGGGTCTCCTTGACGTTGGCAACGTTGGCCTTGATGGAGATGGCATCAGCGCCAGTCTTCAACTCCTTGATCTGCTTGACGACCTCCTCGGCAGCATCTTTGGCGTTAGCGTAGTTCACAGCGACGCTAGCACCACGGCGGGCGAGCTCAAGAGCCATCTCCTTGCCAATGCCACGGCCTGCGAAATGTAAGTCCGATGAAACCTCTCATGACGGCTGCATTGTTCTGGGAGAAGTTTACCAGAGCCAGTGACAACGGCGACCTTGCCCTGAAGGCTCCAGCTGGGGATCTCAGTGTTCGACATGGTGATTTGGGAGGTAGTAGTGAAAGTCCCTAAAATGGGAATTTGTAAGGACGTGTACTGGTGGGGTAGCTATTGAGCGAAGATGTGATGATGAATGAATTGATGATTGAGAGTGATCTTGAAAGGTTCAGATATATAGGCCTTTCAGCTTCGGTACTGCAGCGGAGAACTGGAGTCAGTCAATAGCCTGTCCGACAGCATTCTCCTGCCTTTGCACTCTTCGGCCGCGCAGTCTTCCTCACAAACCTTCCACTGACACTCTCCGGAACGGTAAGGTCGGCCCAAGCCGCTCATCCGAGGCATGCTAATCCTCGAACGTGTACTCTCAAGAGCTCTCCCGATGCGGAGTGGTTAGTTCCCGTAGGAGAGCCAGAGCCTCTTGTGTCAGGCATTGAGTCAGGCCAAGTAGTGGATAATATTATCGGACATGTGCGGGGCCGAAGCCTTTGAGATCTCCAGGTCCAGTAAAGACCGCTCTCAGCGAGAGCCATTCTCGCAGGATACCAGCCATCTCAACAATAGAGATTGCATTCCAATGATTGAGTGTGTTGGATTATTGTCGGAAGGCTACCGTTCTGATGGTTGCAGTGTGCGGTCTGGACGGCTGAGGACGGAGAAAGGCCGGCGTGTGGCTAGCCTTTTGTGAACTAGCAGCATACCTCATGAACTCACTGTTAACTGTTGAACCTCTTAGTCTGCAAGTTAATGCAGTCGGGCAATGACGAGGATATCCCCGAATGCAATGCTATTCACTCCTCCATGCGCGTGGGTTGCACAAGGAGGGTTCGCTGAACTGGGTCATGTGATTATTCCCAACCCTGGACCCGCCGTGGACCCGTGGACTCGTGCAAGCGTGCCTGCCCAGGGGCCACCTCAACATCCTATGGCTCCCCATGCTCTTCTCCAGTATCAATATCTAGAAATGCAGATCCGAAAGCGCGACGCCCGGTTGTCTGAGAGCTCGGCAAAAGGAGGTGTTGCGGTCGACTTCGGACGTTCACACTTTCGGCTCCGCACTTCCACCTCAAGGTCGTCGGAGATGGCACGCGCGCACCGGAATCCCGAACTTCATTCGAGCATCATGCTCAGGACACAAGAGATGCTGTAGAGCGCAATACTCTGCCATTTGTGAGAATGAAAGTGCTAATGGTGGCATTGGTGAAAGTATTGCAACCCGAAAATTTTGCTTACCTGGTTGGACACAAGGCGACACCTGGGAAGGCTTCAGGACATGCTGTTGAAATGAAGTATAGGCTTGGTTGCCTGCAGCTCATGATCCGAAGTGCCTGCAGCTGTCGTCGTGGCTGTCTTCATATATTTCTTTACGTTCTGGTCCTGGGTCGGCGGTAGCGTGCCTGTGGTACCATAGCCTACCCCTGGCGGGTACAAAACCTTTATGGACCTTGTTCGGCTCTCAGAAGGTAGTCGAAGCTCAAATGGCAGGTGACACATCGAGCCTCAAGCTACGAGTCGTCTAACGGGCTTCTGTGTGGCTCCCGACTGAAGCTCTGTGTGACTCACCTTTTCCGCTTCTCTGGAACGTCTTTCAGGCAATAATAGGGCTTTATTTTTTTTTTTTTTCCGAAATCCGCGAGCCTGATATGAGATTTCAGCGGAGCAATAAAGTTGAATATTGCCTTGTTTTCGCGTGAACAGTGCACTGCACCTGGTCATCGAGACGAAGCCACAACGTAGAAAATCACGAATATATCAGCCAGAGTGCAAATTCGGATACATTTCGAGTTGAAACATTGATCAACTCCGGTGGAAAGCTTTTAGTGGCGTGATAGCACGGCAGTGTCTGATCTTCAAGCACACCTCTATGTGACGACCTTCCTCGTATATGCCGGCATCCTCCTGTGTGTATCATCTGATGAAGGTGCAACTTCAGACGCTCGGACCAGAGACTCATCTGATGAGTTTGGTGCTCGCTGGTCCCCTCATTGTCCGTAGCCTCAGGCTAACCCCCGGATCTGCGACTGGCTTCTGGGACCGAGCAGCGATCCTCGTCACATAAAACAGGGTACTCCAGCATGCAATATCGCAAGCCAGGTCCTTTATTTAGCCTAGCATGCTTCCACAAACCGAAGAGGCTGGTGAACTTGGCAAAACTGTGCAATAGTATCCAAGTCCCCCTCCAGTCAAAGCTGTATAAGTCGAATATTTCTGAGCGAATACGAATTTCATGGGGAGCCGATTTGAACATAAATCATCTTGCTGAGTGCTAGGGGCTGTTTACGACGAGAAAGGACCGATGGGACATGAGATAGGTGTTGGTGTTGCAGGTCGTCGATGTGGTCTAGCATTGCCTATGCACATGTGTCTGGAAAAAGTGCCCCACTCGTAACGGAGCTGCATCGTGCACGCGTCCCCCTTTCTTTCTCGTCAGTAGTACCCCTCAATTCCCGAATCCAGTGCCCTTTGTAACAGTAAATTGTGGAGCACCGGTACCAGGAACTTCCGACTCACCGTCCTACAAGCAGGATCCGCGTTCTGAATTAGGTCGGAGTTGGTATGTGGTTTGAGGATCGTTTAGGCACTTTCCGAACGGACAGTTATCTGTGTACGCATGCTATTGATAGTGCGGGCAGCCGTGGGGTACCCGGAGTACTATTGCTTTTAGGCGGTGTTGTGGTTCGTAGTTGGTTATGATGCGTTTGGGAAAGCAGTGTACGTACCATGCAGCAGTGACTCTTCAGATAGTAAGGTAGCGACTGTTCTACACGGAAATTTCTTGGTGAAACAGTTTAGAAGTGCGCAAAGAACGCAGGACTGTAGTAGATTGTGTTAGAAAAAGATGCATGGATCTACACCATGTTTGTGTCGATCCCCTACGTCCTGTATACCGTAGCGCTAGGCACATCTCAAGAGGGGCCGCGTAAGCTGGCTCAAGCCTACTTCTGCAGGCGTGCCGTTTGGGGCGCAAAATCCCCTCGACGTGTGACCTGGAGCAGCACCTCATCGTATAGAACGTGGTACGTAACCCCCAGTGTACGTCACATTTCTCATCCCAAGCCCTTCCACTCTACACCCACCATCCATACAATTTTACCCCTCAATCCCCTATCAAAATATCCATCTATATGGAAGTATATTTGTTTTGTCTGTCCGGGCGTACTGCACCAATCTGCACCACCAATCACCCGTTCCAATAGCCTTGCATGTCCTCATCATGTCCTCATCATAGCATCCTTGGAACGCATGATCGGGCCGTGTACTGTACACCGTTCTGTGCCGGGACGCACAATGGCTTGCTCATACCACTGACCTGCATACGTGCGACGCAAGTTTGTGAACGGTGTACCGTTGAGCGGAACATGCCCTACCGGATACAGATAGGGCAGTCCTACCCTTATCATAGGCGGCGCGGGCGATAGAAAACCGGGTAAGTTGCCAGACAGCAACCGTTGCTAGAGTCAAGCTACTACACTACACGATATCTTCGGGCCTCCCTGACAATCACCGATGCCTGGCGGTGTACCTAAGGTATACCGTTGCTGCTCGGGTGCACTGTGGAATAAGTGGTTCTGTCTTCATTGGTTCCATTTACTCACCGGGTTATTATCACACTGTGTCACAACCTCTCATCAAAAGCATCATTCAGAGAGCCGTAAGCCTTCGACCATCTTTGCTATTGCCGTTTACCGTCGGCCTATACCGTCGTCAAACGCACGACCCCGCCATCGGTCCACCTCTGCCTCGAGACCGATAACCCGCCGACAAGCACAAACGCTACCGAACCTGAAACAACAATTTCCCTACCCGAAAAGCAATTACCGATGGACGAGAACGTATATAAGTGGAGACGTACACAGAAAGAGATGGATTTGTGATGAAAGAGGTGGACTACGTTGTTGAAGTACTCGCGTGAAGTGGTGCGGGCCTCGGTGTCAGGATGGTGCTACAAACGGACTTAGTGCTTGAAGGACTGAAAGAGGTGGCTCTAATGGACGGAGATGGGACGAGGGAGTGAAGACCCAAGTGTGCTTGCACGCAAAGACACCGGAAGAGACGGAAGAGGATGGTGTGCAAGAATATGTCGATGTTATTACCGCGAGTGTACTATGCATTACCGAGGAGCTTTTCAGGTCCGCTGGATCATAAAGCGGCCAACCCTCCGAAGCCCAAGCCTGGCACCTATGTACGAACATTTGAACGCCCACAAAGCACCGCTCGCTGAACGCCAATCGAACGCCGAACCGCCTAATCTTAAATGCCGCCTGAAGAAAAAGATCCAAGAGCACTTCCGGATCGAATGTGTGAAGGGACATCTATCGACAGAAAGGAAAAAAGATAGAGGACACCGTGGGTGACTTAGCCTCTCGCTAGCTTCTCGAGCTTCCCACGAATACCATCGGAGAACCTCGTCGCAATGCCCTCGTCAATCACCTCGACGCAATGCAAGAGTACTGTGAAGCCGTTGTCAATGGCAACCGGCGTTCCGTCACGCTTAGTGAGGGTAGGAATCCCCTCTCGCCGCGTTACATACCGCACAATGACAGGATCATTCGCCTGCAGCCGGTCAATCGCCACTGAACCCCCCGGCGGTGTGTATTGGCCCTGGTGGCCAGGACTTGTCGATTCAGTGTGAGTCAAGGCGTCCGTCCAGAGGACCAGCGAGGCCCGGTAGATAGCACCGGGCCACCATGGAGGGCGAATGCCCTTTGGCATCTCTCGGATGATGCGCATTATCTGGCCAGAGTGAAAGATAGCCTCGTGTACATCCGAGATGCACTTCTTGTGGATCCAGAGCATTTGCTGGTAGGATCCGTCAACACCTTCCCTCCGCGCCAGACGCTCGATTTCTGGGAAATTGGTAACAGCGTTCATGCTGATGAGATGGAACATGACGAGATTGGCCTGCATTATTGAGCACAGTGTGTTCACCGCCATGTAGCGCTCCGCCAACTCAAACCACCTCTGCAGCAGTGACTGCACCTCCTCAAGTCGCACGCGGGTGGATGCAGCAGTTACAGCTCGCGAACGCTGCCTTGAAGACGTGCTATCTGAAAAACAGCTAAGGAGCTGGCAGTATTGACACACCATAGTCTGCAGGGGATGCAACAGGAGACGAAGGTGCAGTGGCGTGAGCTGGATGTCCTGGGCAATGATCTCGTCATCGAGGAAGTGGCGGAACAAGTCTCTCAAGCTCAACGGACGAGCTCCAGATCCTATCGAGGAGTAACCGTTCGTGAACTCGTGCACTTTGCTGAAAACTTCAGACCACTCGGAGGCGTTGGTTGCTTGCCAGAGGGCATCAGAGTCAGGCATCGGTGCACCAAATTCCGTCACAGAGAATAAGGGAGCGGTGTCGTGGAACAGGGATAGATCTTGATCGACCATCACCCACGAATAGATGAGGCTGTGAGGATGTTAGTAAGCGGCGTCACGTGACTCAGATTTGCCCGGGCTTGGTCGCATGGACCCGAGGCTGGCAGGATCTTCACTTACCGACTGCGACCTTCGTGCTGGATCCAATCTCCCCACAACGCATCCGTCCTGTTGCCGTTCGCGTGTGGTGTCGAAATTCGTTGAGGTTCGAGAATGCCTGAATGCCGCAGCATGGCGAAGTACATGCCGCGCTGACCCATGGCAATGTCCATTTGCCACTTGTCTCCGCTCCAGGCGGCCTGAACAGTGAAGAGCAGGGCAGCACGCAAGACGATCGGATCACCAGCCATGATGATGTTCTTCTCCACTAGATCGAATAAGGAGATGCGACATGCCTCGGTTAAGCCACCAGTCAACCAACGCGCTTCGATAGACGGGATGGTCATCGCGCCCTGAGCAATCATCATGAGGATCAGAAGACTCGATGCTTTATCGTTGTAATTCTGCATCAGCTCATTCGCATCTAGTGTTCCACGCGAAGTAGTAGGGTAGAAGCGCTCGAAGGAGTCGGCATATGAACGAAGGAAGAGGTCCAACACCGGCGCAGGAGGCAGAAGAATAAAGTTGGATGCGGTTGAGCCTGGCGATTCACTGCTTGAGCTGCTCATTCCGTCTTTGTGGATGTCCAGGGCTTTGTGTAGGAAGCTCTGCGTGATAGCGAGGAGTTTGTCTCGGGTTGACTCATAGAGCTTGGCTACATCTACTCGTCCGCCTTGCGGGAACTCGGTCTCATCCCACGAAGGCCTCCAGTTACTCCACCCCTCGTGGTTTCTTAGACTCTGTTCAAGGCGCTCCAGATTGAGCCTCGCAGTGCGAGGACACGAACTGGAAGAGATTGATGGGGTGCAGCGGAACACGGTCCACCCATCCTGTGCAGCAATGATCGCATCCAGGTCCGGAACACCAGCATCGACGATGGAGTTCTGCCTGTTTGAGGGGTAGAACATGGAGGCTGAACTACCAATCTGCAAGTCCGAGAACGACTCGTCCATCCTTGGCGTTTGGATAGGCGTCTGAACCGGGCCGAATGTTTGAGTAGGCGACATCTCTGGAATCATGCCGAGAATACCATCAGTTGGTGGGCCCATACTCATATCCATGTTCATGGACATGATCAGAGATGGGTCGATTCTCATGGGCTCGAAGTCCTGACCCATTGACATCGTGCTCCATGGATCCATCATAAACCGTGGACTGGCATCGTCCGAGTGGTTCTGAATTGTCCCCACAAAATCTTCGTACCCCGACATGGGTGTCTGTGAAATAAACCCATTGACCGGCGTGGACAGAGGTGACAAGACTGTTGGCATAGCTGCGGGAAGTCCACTGGTCGGCGATTGTTCGAAGAAGGGTGGTGTGGTTGTGGCGATGGGTAGGTGGAGGGGCTTGTCCTCTGGCGGAGGATGCTGCAGTTGCTGTACAGGTTGCGAAACGGAGGGATTCCGTGAGTGCGGTGCAGAAAGCGGTTGCGGTGACTGCGTCTGCCCATTGGACGTCTGCTGGGACGGTGGTACCTGCGGGTTCACAGTCTGCGGTTGTGATTGCGCCGGCAATTGCCCGTCGCGCGCTGGAGAGTTCCCGCCCGAGTTGTCCTGTGAATCATTGTTTGATTCACTTGATCCACTGCCAGTGTTCTCGCCAGGCGGTATCACTCTGTTGACATTCTTGGAGGCTCGACGTGTGGGACGCAAAGTACATTTCAGGTTTCGCTGTGCACATCGACTGCACGGAAACTTCTTGTCACACTTTGTCTTCGTCTTCGCGCAGTTGCTGCAGGCGATTGGCGTCCGACCCGCCGACTTGGGGATGATTCCAGCATTCGGTGGAAGCCCTTCTTGGTTGTTCGCATCGCGACCGTGTACTGTGTAGTGCCTCTGGAGCAGATCCCTGGAGGCCCATTCAGTATACCTGTCTCTTTCGAAGATTACAGACAGACTTACCGACGAGCGAAACTCATATGACATGTAAAACATTTGAAGGGTTTGACATTCGTATCTACAACAGACGGTCAGCTCGTCCAGGAATACTCCAAAGACGAAGAGTCGACCTTACGGGTAAGGATGTGTCTTTCGAGATGTTCGTCCCGGGTAAAGGATTGTCCACAGTAGGTGCAGAAAACCATCTTGGAGAGCCGATACTGGGACGGTTCCCGTGAAGAGAGAGGGCTCCTTTGTTGTCAAGTATTGATGTGGAGTACAAGTTTGAGGCGTGGTTGAGGTGAGTGTTAGCGCTCAAAGCGTACCACATACATGTGAACGAAAAATGACAATGGCTGGCAGCGTAGTGGCAGGATATGGCGAAGATATGATACGGCGAACCGCGGGGACGATGACAGACCGAACTCGAACAGCTAATAGTCAAGGTCGTGATGTATAAGGGTTCGTGCTTCGCCTGGAATAGTCCCTGACCCGGGGCAGTAAGGCGTAATTGGCGAGAGCAACGGATGACTAGGAGCTACCTGACAATACTCTAGCAACGCAGGCTAGGTCCTGATTTTGGAAGTTTCAAGACGGTGGATAGTGGAGCCAGAGTCGGCTTCGAGCTTTTGTCAGGTAGGTAGACTGCGGTCCTAGCGGGCGACCGTGCTGATGAACGAGGTCTAGGAGGAAGAGGACCAGCAGAGCAAAAGCAAAGCACGAAGAACAGACAAAGACGGGGCAGACAGTTTCAGGGAATATCGGACGCGGTGGTGGGTACGACGGCGGAGATGAGCTTGCACCTGTCTGCTGGATATGCCATTCCCAACACGGCGTATCGTCGCATAATCAAGAAGAGAAGCGCAGCTACGATGATCATCGATTGCTGGCCCGAAAACAACGCCCGGCTAGTGCCTGGGATTCCGTTACATGGGGCGCCAGGGGCTCATCTTAGCACCAGCGCCATCGCGCCAGGATATGGAGCGGTCTTGGTCGATCGGCGCGAACTGGGGGTGCTGGCATGTGCGGTGCCGGAGAGGGAGCTAGCTGTGCCACAGCCAGCGGCCAGCGGCCAGCGGGTCGAATGCGTAGCTCGAGGCGAGCACGGACCTCGAGCATGCTGGTGCGAATATGACGGTAATGAATTCGTGTATTCTGCACCTGCATGCGGTCAAGAGTACCGGCGCGTGGGTGTGGTACACGCCCTTCCCCTTTGGGATCATGACGCTGCAGTGCTCGTATTCCGCAGGCCTATGAGCAGCACCGGGACCCTTGTCCGCAAGATATCGCTCACGACCACAGTGTCTTCGCACGCCGTGCAGCAGCGTGCTGTATCCGGACATACCAGCTCTTCCTGCTACCCAAGTAAATAAAATTTCAAAGGAAGCAGCAGCCTTTCATAAATTCATCCGAGAGCTTTAAGTGGTGTAAGCCCACCCACGTTTATAACTTCTTATTATAATATCACGATTTTGATGAAACCATACCTAAATGTGCACTTTTACAACTTTTAAAATGAAAATATCTAATGTTTAATCCTCATCAAATTTAACTCATTCGTTTTAACACAATATTCTATTTTCTAAAACCTAAATAACATTAATAGAAGCATTGAGTAAAAAGGGAATTTAACCTGTTAAGAATTTACTACGCTAGTAGCTCTAAAACACACGAGGAAACCGCTGGACTGTTGGTGCGTGTAGCCGTCATCATGTTATTGACTCTTAGCTCGAGTCCTCGCGGCTCCACATAGTGGAGGACGTGCCGCTCGCAGCCCTTCGGCCCAATCAAAGCAGCTCCGCTTGGCCCGAACATGCTCGTTTTTTTCGACATGTTGATATGCTTGAGCAGTTTCATATGAAGCCAAAGTTGTGCCTGGCGATCGTCGAGCAATAAGTCACAATCCACGTCGCGGGCGTGTTGCTTTTGGGAGCCCATCGGTTCGCGGCTATTTGGAGTCAAATATATAAACATCACTGATAGGATCTGCTGGCATGGTTCGCTTGCGCCAACAGGGGATTGTTCGGCCCGTTCAAGCTTTGCTTGGCCGTCACGGCCGGGAAGCAGCCTTGCAACTCGTCCACCCGCGCACTAAAATCCCCATGAAATGCACGAGTAAAACGGCTGGCCGCGCCCCTCAACGAGCATCTTGATGAGATGAGGACCCCTTGAGATCTGAGATCTGAGATCTTGATTAGTCCCGGTAAGGTGTGCTGTCAATAGAATCAAGGGTAGTATCGGACATGCCGTTCTCATTCATTCTCTCCGCGGCTTCTCAATTGACGCGCTGAGTGCGCAGTGAGACATTGCGTTGCACATATTGGCATCAGCCCTTCGGCTGCACCGCGAGTCTCAACAATGTTCACATAAGCAACATCGAAATTGTAAACAAGTCTCTCTGCGCTTCAAGCGGGATTCTAGATACGGTTAGATTGAGCAGAACACCGACATCTTGATTTACTTACATGCGCTTAAAGTGCTCGGCAGAGCTGGACCGGCAGTCGAGTACGCAGCAGGGTACATGGGCCGACTGCTATCATGATGTATCCAATTCCTCATCGTTACCATCACCATTCTTCTTTCCAGAGTGTTGCGTTATCAGTTGCACAGCACTTGATTCTGGGGCGTTTTTGCAGATCTCGCTGAGGCTGCCTGACCCTGGGCCGATTACGCTGCTAATGACCCAGGGAAGCCGAGTCGGCCTTGGGCGACCACGACGAGCCTGCACCAATTGCTGACGAACACGAACCAAAGCGAAGGTCAAAACTCCATACCACGCATGTACAGTAGTGCAATTGTTCGAACGCTGCTTGAGCTTCTGGATAGAATGGAGGAGATCGCTGCTCGCTTACGGAAACCCCGGCTGTCGATCCTACGACCGTAGCTCCAAAAGCGGAACTGTATGGTCGTGCACAAAGACGCCGACTGAAGCGCGTGGCTTACCGCTCGCGGTGTGGAATTTTTGCTGTCCAAGGGTCCAAAGAAGCTCGGTACGTGCGACCAAAACTTGGTACACGACTCGTAGAGCACTGGAAATAGGGGTATTGGCGTGCTGCGTGCGCGCCGATACTCGTGGGAACAAAGTTAACCGCCTAGTTCCCCGCACCGTCCAACGCATGTTACCCACTGACGATGTTCACGATTCCCAGCCTGGCCGAAACATTGTATGGCACGCAAACTATCGTTTCACGGACCAATTTATCGCGAAAGCCAACAAGCGCCTGCTTCAACATTATTGAAACAACAATGGTGAGGACCGAAACATCTGGTGAAGATATTCCAGAAGGTTTCGCATATTATCGCCGACTGTTTTCCTCGTATGCGTCGTATGCTTGCTGTCAAGGAATGCCCAGCTGCTTCAAGCGAACAGTGACATGCACAAACTGACCGCCAGGAACACGAATCACTCAACGATCGCCGCTGCACACTCGGCAATTGCTCGCCCTAGCGAGTCCAGGAATTATGACCCTTATGGAACCTTGTGAATAGTGTTTGGAGGCGGATGTCTCCTTTCTCAAGATCCACCCTGGAGGCGAGACGCTGAAAATAGCAGTGCCTTGAAACCCAGGTCCTTCGGAGTAGGTAAACAAGAGCGCAGCATCGAGAATGGTACCATGCTGGAAGACGACCCGTACCTCGCCGCTCGACACGCCCAGTGACGACGATGTCATGCGTAGGCCGTTCAGCCGCGGGAGAAGGCGCCAGCGTGAGTGCCGAGTGCCGAGCAACATGCTGCAAAAGAGCTCGCCATGAAGCCTAGCGGGATACGAGCTGCGGTCGTTCAAGGAGATAGGTGGCGACAATCTTTGTTATGGGCAGCTCGCCGCCTTATCGAGAGGGGAAGTAGACGACAGTGGTATCGTGTGGCTGCAGCTGCGCCAGACTGCTGCACTGTCGCTGCTTGCTGTCAGGCTTTCGCTTGTCGGCGGTGAAGCTGACGATCATTTGGAATTCAGCTCTTAGGTGAACACGTTTGATTGGTCGTAAGCAGTGGCACACGTAGAAATAGAGGAGAGAGTTCAACTGAAGTTGCAGCAAGCTTTGTGACCGTCTAGGGTACACTCAACAAGTCGCCGCTTCCTTCTTCACCGAAAATGACGTCATTTGGCCAAGAAGGGCCTGGGGCGCTCCTACTCCGCTGACAATGATACGGCAGGGGCCATAACTAGAGGGAATGGCCTGGCGTCTCATCAACAACAGTCTTGGCAGCGGGATAGTAGTTGTGCAAGATCTAATTCACTGTCAAAAACGACTTTCATTCATATCCGGATCTCCTCCCGGCAATTCGGCTGACTCACCTAAGCTGCATCAAAACAGGGCTGTCTCACCGTTTGGGCGTGTCAGGTGGGGGTAGCGGCGTGGGGATGAGTGCCCAAACATCAAGATCAAGTCGACGAAATCAGGACCGCCACGTTCTCTGTGAGACCAAGGGAGATGGTGGCTCATGCAGGGTTGATGTGCTCGAATATTGGTGGCCTGCGGAAAGGGCTGCGATGGAGTGAGAACGAGCGGACGGCTGCGGCCACAGCGCGGGGTACAACTACTGCCTTTTCCAATGTCCCAATCAGTGCTGGCAACGAAAGACTCGCTCTCGCCACTAGCTGACGCGACCTTCAGCTGTTCCGTTATCGAGACTATCTTGCCGAACGTTACGCATCGACTCTGAATCACTCGTGGTGCTTACTATTCCTCCGACCCCCGCTAACATGTAGTGGGGGTATAGCTGATTAGCACACTCTATAAGTCTGTCCTATTTCACAGGTGGAGTTTGGATCCTTCGCCTCTGGGCATTGAACACTCACTTGAGTATTACGTTTGTTAGACATTCCGGACAACCCTCCCACTGGCCTGGAGCCATGGACAAACTTGGGGGTGCATGTGCATGGCTTACCATAGGTACTAATGCATGAAAGAGCATCACTACGCAGTGTGCGGTACGCATATCGCATTCGCATATAGGGACTTACACGGAAGGCTTGAACGCGAGGTTCCGGAACGCCTACAATTGTACTATAATCAAAGAGTATACTTAACCATGGCCCGCACCTGTCAGTCAAAGCATAGTGGCGTAGCGTTCGCAGGCCTAAGCCTGCCACTACTCTATAATCGGCACCAACCCCACAACACATATCTGCACACAGTCATCAGCTTACTCGAACAACAAGTTTATGTGGACGGCTAGAAGCAGCGTGAAACTTCACAAGGACGGCCTAGAGCACGAACCAGCCACAAGACAGTCTAGATCAAACGGTGGGCTAATGGCACCTTCCAGCACCATGCCAGTGGTCATGCAGCTACTGTCTCGTCACACTACCTTGTTCTAACTTCTTACTTGATTATAAGCTAGGATAGAGATCAACATGAACAAATGGCTCAAGAGGCCTCGTTTGTATGCCACCGATCGAAAGAGAAAACAAGGTGCTGTCTAATGTGTACGTGCTTCGTAAACTTTGAACAGTCCTCCTGAGAAAGGCATGACAAATCATCATTAGATCACCAAGGCAACTGGAGATTACCATTCTGCTTCAGCAGATTAGCAACCATTGAATAGCATTCTAGATGGCCCAAAAACCTCCCATAGAGGGGAATACTGGCTTACATCTTGCCCGTCGAGAGCTGATGCAATCTAGCCTACCTCAAAGCTGTGTGAAGCATACACTACTAAATCCACATGAGATCAGAGCTGATTGTATCGATAACGTGGAGGATCGGGTGGATGACAATCGGTCTACACAAGCCAGCCCGCTCCCGTCCGTCTGATGGGCGCCATACCGTCTGACGGGAGCTTCGTTCCGCTGAGCAAGCTCAAGCGACTACGACCTAGATACATGACAGCCGTTGCACCGCCATCTTGGCGAATGAGGGAAGTATGGCCACACATCAAACACCACAGTATGCGAGCCATCCTGGCGCCATGCGATGCTGCCTGATTACAGGCAGCATTGCGAGCGAAGTGTTCGGTCTGGTTAGATAAATGCCAGAGCTAAATTGCCAGAGCTAATGTACAGTAAGTATTATTTCAATTCCATTTTCGTCGTTGTAAACATTACTTCATCATATCCAAAATATCGGTCCCCTGCGATACCCTAGCATGGAGGTAGGGGCACCGGCAATACCGAAGCTAGCATGGTGCTGCAGCGTTATCTCCTATACGTCGGTTTTCGGTTCCGGCACGGAAGTTCTCAAAGAACAGCTCTTTCGACACGGAACTTCTAGAAGGACCGAAGTCTAGGCTACGGATACGATAGCGAACACTATATCTTGACGTCGATGAAATCTCGCTTCAGTACGTAAGACAAGACTCTTAAGTACATTTGGCAGTTATTAACATGGCTCTCTAGCTATTACATGCTGTGCAAGGTATAAGTGCCTCGCGAACTTCGCAGAGTGCCACAACGCAAGAGCACGCGATAACGGTAAAACAGTTCGCAGCATTCTAAGCAAAGAGTGATGGTTATTATCTTGACCCGACCTACTGTCTGTGGCTGTTTTTGGGTACCTTTGGCGATTGCTGCCCGTGGGTCTGACACAACTGTAATCAAAGGAATGAGGCAAAATACCTCACGACTACAGATACGAGCCTTTATCTACCTGAACAGTAGACCTCTGCATTTGATGGCCTGAGGAAACAATTCATATGCAGGTAAAGAACTGAACAATCTCGGTAATGGCTATTCTTAGAGGCATATCGCGACTTTCAATTTTTTTTTCTACTCAGATCTGCAGACTCTGGCTATATTCTAGAGTAAAAAACGACCTCTGGGTAGGCGCTGCAATCGCAAGAGTCTAGCGACATCTCCCTTCACCCGGCGTGCAGTCCCTCGTGTAGGCAACAAAATATCCTATCTACAATGATTCCACGATAACCTAGCAGAATCCTGCCGTCAGCCTCGCCAAATCCATGCTCTCGGTATTCTAACCACCTGCAAACACATCCCGATGCCGGTCTGGTGGTTACCACGAGGTTCTGCATGTGCGACGGGCAGAACCAGCATAGCTGCCATGCAATGCCCGGAACCTCTGTAGCCGCCGTGCAACAATCTGGACCCCATCAGATGATCCCACCTCGCACAGAATCCACACGTGTATGTGACCCGTGGTAGCGAAGCGAGGTGTGACAAACCTCGAGCGTACCCGCCGTGTCACCCTTTCGTCGTGCAAAAGCACCCGCGGCGTGAGCAGTGATGTGCATCTGCAGGGTCATTTCATCACGAGTAGCTCACGAGTAACGATGGTGGTACCCTCAATACCAGATCCACACAGCCATCTCGAAAATGTCTAGTTCCAACTTCAGCTCGTGCTCCACCGTGACAAAATCTACGAGAACGAAGGCAGAATCTCGAAAAAGTCTCAAAGATGGGTGGGTAAGTCATCTGCAGCAGCTGTGCTTCTGATTTACCCGGAAGGACTTCCCTAGGCGACTTCCAATTCTGGGACTTACTGCAGCTACCCTGTCCATCCATATTTCCCTCCCTTACTACCGCTACTATACACAACGGTGCTTGTCCATCGCGCAGGCTATATTATGGGTCGCGGGTATCTGGATCTGATCGGATGTCAACGCGGGTTGATTCCTTGACGTGCATGGAGGACGATAAGTAGCGTCGCGCGACGCTCCGCGGACGCGACAGACATGATGATGCTGAGGCTGTGAGCGGCATGCGTTGGCCCAAAGCTGAGAGACACACCCTCGGTCATTGGCACGCAACTTCTGCTTTCCCCAATTTCCATATCGCAAGGAGATGTGCTCATCAATACAATATAACTTTTCACAGTCGCGATGTTCTGGTATGGATTCGCGGCTGTGCACACATGTGACTACGCGTAGAGCGCCGCAGTATTGGTAATCTAGATACCATTTGGTTTCCAGTGCCCTGTCACGTAGACGACCGCCCCAGGAACACAAACGCCACATCGTGAGTCCTTGTGCTCATTGTGGATAGTGAAGCACATGATTTCGCGTTTGAGCGAGTCGAGGTGTAATCTGCGAAGGCCCACGATCACGTCACTACCCCTCCACCCGCAATACCTGCACCGATGGTGCTGCATCAACGTCGATCGCGGTTCAGTCGGATCGCCTCCCCCGCGAATGTCAGTCCATCTAGGTGCCGCGACGGAATCGGAGCCGTAAGACTGTAGCCAGGTTGATTTTATGGAACAGTTGAACGAAGGAGTATGCGCGACATGGCTTGGTGAGAGCGTCCTTTCAAATGGCGATGTTATGATACAAAGCGAGAGACTTTAGCTCGACAGAGATATGGCGAGAAGCGGGGATTGCATTGGAACTAACTGTTATAAAACCAATGACCTAATTCGGTCAATAGTCGCACCACCCCCTGCACTAATTCGTGGGACACTCCGCGCTGAGGTAAGCAGCACCGGCTATCAGTCTCAACACCACGATTTATTCAGCGCTGCGACCAGCCACATACATCAGAATAGAGCGTAGATTTTAGTTTATATAGTAATTTGTATATGCATAAGAATCTTGTACAATTTTTTTGGTGATTTACCAGTGTTCTGAGCGAATAGCCTCACCGCCGTTGGTCGCTAGTTGCTTGCACCGAGATGGCATCTTAGAAATTAACCTACGTATTTCTGTGAGCGTAATCATAGCCCATTCTTGTACGAGGATCTCCTTAAGATGCTGCTTTGTACCATCCCAT